>VYXF01005266.1:674118-721069 GCA_013397295.1 Polioptila caerulea | reverse complement strand
ATCCCGAGTAATTATCCGATTGTTTTTCCTGAACGTCTGTTGTTATCTGTGTGGGCAGGGAAATTCAGCCTCTAAATGGAGCTGCAGAGTGTGTTTTTGCATGCAAGTGATGTTGGGTTTTGGGAAGTATTCCCCCTGGTTCAGGCATGGCTGTGCAGAGCTGTGCTGTGCATCAGAAGGACGTGGCGGTGAGTATCTGTTACGACTGTTGAGCTGGCCTTCATAAGGGGAAGGATTTGTTACTGCAGAACCTGTCAGCATTTACACACAACACAGTGATGTGCATGGTTAGACAAAGCCATCCTCAGGTAGCAGGTCAATTATGATATTAATCTTTACACTGATTATGATATTAATCTTTACACTGCTACCTCTAATGGGTCTCTTTTCCTCTGCAGACCTGTTGGTGATACCCTACACTTGACCTTCCCACACCCTAGGTTTGGAAACTTAGGGTGCCCTAGGGTTGGTATTGCACTGCAAGCTTAGGTGGGTTTGGGAAGGGGGAGAGGCCTGATGTCTGTCCACAGGACTTTACAGGCCAGTTTTGTCCAGGCACTTTGGAGCCTGCACTTGCCCCGTGTGTCATTATTGGGCTGGGTAAATACCCTGGAGGGAAGTGAAGGGAGCAGTCCAGCAAGCCAGGCTGGCTTGGCATTTCCTCTGGGGCAAATAAATGAGTTTGTTCTCCATGTAGCTCTGGACACTGGGAATGAAGCAACTTCTTGTTGCAGCTGAGGCTGCTGCCGAAAGAGGGGGAGCACAGCTCGGGCCAGCAGGCTGGTGTGCTCGTCCATCGTGCCAGGGCTTGGGGCTGAGGCCGGGCCACGGCAGCATGTCACCTTGTGCTGGTGAAGGAGAGTTGCCCTGTGGTGTGCTGAAGGCACACACTGGTGTTTGCTCCATGGCAGGCTCTGTGTGGGCTGCCCAGGACCGTGGGGGGACCAGTCCAGTCCAGCCACATGTGCACCTCCCTGCAGGGCCCAAGCTGAGACCTTGCTGGCTGCAGGCATGGAGTGATGGCAGTGAAGGTTGTCCACATCTTCTGCTTTCTCAATCCTGACTCATCTGTTAAGCTAGTGCCAGGATGACTATACCACACCACACCTTTGCTGTTTTATGCAGCTCATGTAATTTGTCACTTGAACTGCCCTGTGGTCTGTGGGAAGCAAGCAGAGTAGTCTTCCAAAGAGGTCTCCATGAAGGACTTCCATGGTTGTTCAAGAGCCCTTTTCAGAGGTCTTTGCCCTCTGTCTTCTCACATGCTAAAAGTTCCTGGCTCTCACCTGAGGGGTTTGAAAATCAGAGGTCTTCTTGCCTCAACCCTTCTGTCAGGCACCTCTATGCCCAGGGGAAAGGATTTTTCCAGCTTTCCTGTTTACCATTCCACTGCTGGCTGAGACTTGTTCTTCTGAGACCTTGGACTTTCACTCTTCTTGTTTCAGCTACTGTACTGCAGCTCAGACACACACCTGCACTTTGAGGTAGCAGATTTGAAATTAAAAGTTGGGTTTTTCTGCCTTTTTCTGGTGAATTTTTATTTCTGGGATGGTTGTTTATGCATTCAGTCATGGAAGCATATATGCAGGATTAGTGAACCTCATGTGGAAAATTGCTTGGTGACACTGAAAGAATGAGTGCCAGTTGAGTTTAACACTTATAAATTCTAATTCCAAGGAGGGCTCCTTTCAGACTGCAAACAAGCAAAGTAATTAGTCTCTGCAGGTGGTCTGGCCCTCCTTTGCTTCCTACTCTGTGGTGGATTTGTCCGGAAGAGAAGTAGTTACCTGACCTGGTCTTAATACCTTAAGAACGACTAAAGCTGTGAGATGAGTGAATTAAGTCTGGAGTGTATAACCTCATCCCGAGTAATTATCCGATTGTTTTTCCTGAACGTCTGTTGTTATCTGTGTGGGTAGGGAAATTCAGCCTCTGAATGGAGCTGCAGAGTGTGTTTTTGCATGCAAGTAGTATTTTCACTCTGTTACTACACATGGATGTGCAGTCTTGTTCAACCGTGTGACATGAGCAAACAGCCCAGTTATGGTAAGGACTACTCGGAGCACTGAAGAGCTTCTCTGAAAGGGGAAGGCTTTGATACTGCAAGATCATAGCAATATTTGCATATGTTCTTCTGATGTTCAAGTAGGTCCGAAACAGTGAGAATTTCTCTGGATTTTTGACTGTGAGCTCCATCTTTGTAGGCTCACTAAGACTTTCAAATCATGGGTATGCTAACTCAGCAACCCCCTGATTGTCTTGCCCTAACAGTAGAGCAAACGAAGCCTGAACGTGCTCCTTTCTCTGTGTAGACAGTTGGGAAGTGGTTGGGAACTGTGAACTGGAGCTGCTAATTTTACAGAGGTTTATTTTGTGAGAAGGTTTGAAACATTGTGTTAGGGCATGTTCAGTGAAAAAGAAGCTAAATGGTCAATTCAAGCAGCTTTGGACTTTTGGGAGATTGATGCTTCAGTGAAACTAATTTGGTAGTGTTGGGATGGAAGCTTGAAGAATATTTTGCATGGGGTTTTTTTTTGTTTGTTTTATGTAAGAAATGTTGAATGGGCACTTCAGGTAAAGAAACAAGCGAGTATGGAAAGCACATAGTGATGCCTTCATTAAGCTGGACACTTCTAATTCAAGAGTACGAGTGGAGCATCTGAATACATGAGAGAGCAGTTATAAAAAGATAACTGTTGAGCAAGAAAACTTTAGTTCTTGGCAACATACTGAGTAAATGACAAAGAATGATTAAAAGTGCTGCCATGTAGGATCAGACTCATATGTTCTTGAATTTAATTTTTAAATAGCTTGGGTCTGTTCCCATTCAAAAGCCAAAACATTGCAGAAAGTGGTGCATCTGAAACTTTAGTTACAAAAGGTTTTTTATAGGCCAGTTTCCCCCTGCACTGGTTGTTTTCTCTGCGTGCCAAAGGTCTTACAAGCCAAAAGGTATCTGTAGAATTACACAGTGCCATTGCAGTTAAGTGTTTTTAAGAAATAGCTCCCAAAATATTAGTTGCACATATACAGCTATAAATAGTAATTTTGCTGCAGAAAAAAAAGAGAATGTTGTATTGACAGATATTCTGTTTTTTTTTTCCCCAGGTGATGCACTGTCACACATAGAGTCTTTACGGGTTGTGAATAAAGGGGAGGAATTAAGGCTGACGTGCAACGAGGAGGGACCTGTGACTTGGAATTTCCAGAACTCAGACCCATCGGCAAAAGCAAGGAGTTCCAATGAGAAAGAGTGGTACACCAAAAATGCAACAGTCAGAGACATAGGCAGATACACATGCAGAAGCAAAGGAAGTATTGTCTCCTCTTATTATGTTTTTGTTAAAGGTAAATATCAATGAAGGCATTATTTTTGCTTCCCACCCCTCCCTTCCCCTTCCCCCCTCCATCTCCACTCCCAAAATAATAGGACAGTAAATGTTGGAGGACAGAATGAATTTGAAGTACAGCAGGAGAACACAGTCTGGTAGAAGAAATCTTCTTCCCTGTCCAGTAGGAAGAAACATCATTCTCTGCTTTGCTTGCAATGGCCTTTGTCAGCACTGCAAAGTTCTGACTTGACGAAGTTCTGGATAAATTCGTCTTTACATCACCAATAATTTTGTGGGAGGGGGCACTGAACCCCCTTTCTAGACTCTACCTAAGTAACCTGATTCTGTTGTATGAGTCAGTTATACAGTGAAGAAGCAAGAAATATGTAGAAATGTCTTTTTAATTCTATGCCCTCCATCAGTATAGAGTCATGTAAAGTTTGGTCCCAAGCTTTTAATCTTCTGAGGCAGTCAGCCTAAAGGATTTGGTCTTTTGAGACTGTGCTCCCAGGCCTAAGTCAGCAAACAGTTGATGATTCCTCTGCCTTCGGCTTCTGATCTACCTTGTGACTTATCAGAAATGTCTCAGACAGGAAAAGAGTGCTTCTGCTCTGACACATTTCTCAATCCTTTATTACTTTTCTTTGTGCAGTGTTTTCTTCAGATTTGTTCTCTGCTGATGTATGTCTACATCAGCTGCTCCCAGGTTCACCGTTTACCATGCCTGGCATTCCATTTACTTTCTGAGGAAAACCATTATTTTGCTTCTCCTTCACATAGCTCTGGTGGTCTTCCTAACCTGTTGATGGAAAAAAAGTCCTATGGCATCCACTTTCTTAAGACAGCATTTGTTGACCGACAGGGGTTATCTCAAAAAGCCCCCTCTTAACCCTGCTAGTCCTTTAAGAATTACTGCAAGGCTGTTCTCCAAGACAGGGAGATACCAGCACAGCAGAGCACAGCACAGCAAAGGTTGTTTTCTTGAGAGAAGACAGCTGGCATAGCAGCCACACAATTTAAAGAGTGCTCCCTTAACTGCTCCCAAGTTCTCCAAATAGCCATGCAGCTACCATGGATAAGTTTTCTTGACTTTCTCTTTTTCTCTGAGACTATGACTAAAGAAAATCTGACATATGTGGTCAACATATATGTGGTAAACAATCTTGACTTTACCTGCCATGATTTTTTCCCTGAAGGTCATGATAATTATCCCAGACAGCTGTGATCATAGAAATGTTTGTGCCTTTAGAGTCCATTCCATGTGTGACTCTTTCACCTCAGGATAGAAGGTAGCTCTCCTGAGCATGCTTACCAAAGCTTCAGGGAAGTTGTGTGGCCCTCATGCGACACGTTATCATCTTTTTTTGTCTCACTTGTGTGAATAATGTGCAGCCTTAACTTTGACAAGTTCCTGGCAGTGAAATAAGTGTGCTTGTGAGGTTGACCATCATTTTGCATCAGGTGTGGTTTAATGACATCTTACATCACTTGTAAGATGCTGCCATATGCTCTGCTGTTTGTGAGATTGCCACAAACCCCATTATTCTTTTCACCTTTAGAAGGTGGGAGTGAAGAGAAAACAGGACGAAGAAACTCGATCCTGCAACAGATGACCCCTAAAATGGTGGCATCTGTTGATATCTTATGTTCTTCTGAACCTACTAAGTCCAAATCTTTACAGTTTCTGTGACCAAGAATGACGCACTGTTGATCAACTGTGGACATATACCTGCTTCACCTTTCTGTTTTGGCAGAAAGTACCTGTGTTGTATCTATAAAAGCATTTTTTTTTTCCTAATCCAAGTAAGCCTGGTTCAGACTCTTGTGTAAGAGAGAAAAATCTCTTGATTTTGATCTCAAGTCTTCAGATAGCACTGATAAGCACTACCATATCTTGTGCTGGAAACCTGCGGTATGCCCAGAAGGCAAGTGGAACCCAAGATGTCCATGGGGTAGAAGGCCATGAAAGGAAGAACATGACCATGAGCAGCTTTGTCTGTGTCTGGATTCTCTGTAGGAAGTTCTTTCATGTCTTCTCACTGTGCTATTCCCTTCCAGACAGGGATTGAAGATGCAAAGGGAGCACCTCTGCAATTCTGCTTGCTCCAGTCAAGGCCTTCCTTGCAATTTCAGCTGTTAGTGACACAGGTGTTTGTTTTTGCTATTTTCAAAACTCTTTTTTTTTGTTTTGTTTTATTTTCTTTTTTTGTAGTTGCAGGGAGCCATACTTTTTGCCTAATGGATATATCTTGGTTCTGTCTGTACTGGAGGAAGGGGGACTGAGAAAGCAATCAGTTATGTCTGTTAGCAAGGACACTTAGATGAGCTCTTTTAACCCATCCTCTTCTGCTCAGAAGTGACAGCTAGTCATAGCATTTCTTTTAAGATCTCTATCTGCAAAATATCACATTTGGGTCTGATCAGAAGTGATTTACTTTTTTTTTCATTTCTTAGTAGTCTCCATCCTCTAATTCTAGACTGATGCTTCAAGACCTGTGGTTTGTGGGGGCTTCTTGGGTGGTAATATGAAATTCAGCTAAAGCTACACCCTCACTCTAAGCTAGAAACCAGCCAGTAACTTCCCTGTTCAGTGATGAGGAACCTTTGATGCAGAGAATTGCCTACATAAACATCCCAGGCTTCATTTGCAGCCTGGTACTTCTTGTCTTAAACCAAACACACATCATCCATCATCTTAAACAAATTCTCTCAGTCTTCTTTGGTAAGCCATAGTTTGTTGATCTCTAATCATTCAAGTTAGAAGCATGTTTGCAAAAAAAAAAAAAAAACAAACCACTTTTCTCTCTGTTTTTGTTTTTCTAATTTGTTCTACTCTGTAGAGAGGGCAGACGGAATCTGAAATAAACTTTTACAGAGTGTTTGTTGTCACATATTCCTTAATTTTTGTCTTTGCCACCTTCTTAGTATTTCAAGGTCGTGACATATCATGGGCTTCAGCTTTGGTTGTAGAACTGTTTAAAGTACTAGATGTTTATGTGCTCTAGTTGGCTGAGATGAAATGCTATATGGAAGTTACCTTGTGAAAGATTGTGTGATTATTTTTCAATCAGATATGCTGTTTGTATGCCCAGTTCTTCTTCTAAGAAGGCTAAAAATACTCTCTGCTTTCAGGGAGTGGAGAGAAAGAGAGAAGTTGTTTGCTGCTTCCTCTGGTAGCAATGTGTGTTCATTTAGATTATGTATTTTACAGAAGTGAAAACCATAATTTAGGTGCTTTTTAATTTCCATTTGCTCATAAATTTCTTTCAAATCCTCCCGTGGGCATGAAACCTTACAGCCCTGCCACTAGCTAAAAGCAAATTACTTCTAGTGGTCTGTGAAAATCTGTTTATTGTTGTGGGGATATTTTGGACATAAACAAGGCAAAAAATGCCCTCCATCTCCAAATAAAAAAGCAGTAAGATTATTTTTAGTGCACATAATTCTTTAGTGTATCTGGTATTAAATGCTACTGCACGTCTCCTGTTGTGCTGCTCTTTTAAGAGAAAATTTAATGTCTCCTGGTAAACATGAATTAGGCAATACTCAGTTTTACTGGCTGGAAGTAAAACTTCCTTTGACAAGTGCCCAATTGTTGAGTTAGGGTAATCAGAAGTTCCCATGCCAACTTGTCTGACAGATCTTTGTGTTTCTTCACAGATCCAAATGTGCTCTTCCTTGTTGATTCTCTGATCTACGGAAAAGAAGACAGTGACATCCTGCTAGTATGCCCACTAACAGATCCAAATGTTACAAATTTCACGCTGAAAAGATGTGATGGCAAACGTCTCCCCAAAAATATGACATTCATTCCCAATCCCCAGAAGGGCATTGTTATAAAGAATGTGCAGAGGTCGTTCAAGGGCTGCTACCAGTGCTTGGCCAAGCACAATGGAGTTGAGAAGATATCAGAGAAGATTTTCCTGAATGTGAGACCAGGTAACATAGGATTTTTGCTTTCTCGTAGAGAACCTGATTCCCAGGAGGTGCAGAGAAGGGCTGTGAAGCCTCATCACTGTCCAAAGGAAAATGTTGAGCTTAGAAAGCTTTTTTTGGGCAAGTTGTGTCAGGGCACAGATTGATCTCGTGACACTTAGCTTGTTGCTGTGCTCAGAAGGTTTGGCCATGGGGAGTTTTATTTTCTGCTCCTGGTGATTTCCAGGCATTTTTTTCATCATTATAAGAAATGTGGCTTATGCTGTTAAATTTTGAGGGCAAACCAGTGCCCTGAGGTTTGTACAGATTTGTGCAGGCGAAATTATTTCAGTGCCTGACTCCTGTGTCTGTTGCCCAGAAGTGACAGTAGAAGGAACTGATTGATGGCATTGAAAAAAGAGGGATTTGGTGGAGAGGCTGAGCTTTGTCTTCATATTACTGAGTGAAGACTGTCACAACAGCAGCCATGTGCACAGATGATGATGGGGAATGCATTGTGCATACATGCAACACTGTACTTGGCAAACCTGTTGGTGATACCCTACACTTGACCTTCCCACACCCCTGTGCCCTAGGGTTGGGAGCTTAGGTGGGTTTGGGAAGGGGGAGAGGCCTGATGTCTGTCCACAGGACTTTACAGGCCAGTTTTGTCCAGGCACTTTGGAGCCTGCACTTGCCCCGTGTGTCATTATTGGGCTGGGTAAATACCCTGGAGGGAAGTGAAGGGAGCAGTCCAGCAAGCCAGGCTGGCTTGGCATTTCCTCTGGGGCAAATAAATGAGTTTGTTCTCCATGTAGCTCTGGACACTGGGAATGAAGCAACTTCTTGGTGTTTGCTCCATGGCAGGCTCTGTGTGAGCTGCCTGGTCTCCTTGGAGGTGGGGCAAGAGGTTGAGGAGTGAGGACCATCTCAAATTTGGAGTTTGCTGTGGCAAGTTTAAGTCTTTTTTTCTTGATGATTTGGAAATTCAGCACTGTCACTCTCAGTATTGTAATTACTATGCTGTAGTGTTCAGTCCTTACTGAGTTCACCAAGTAGAACTCACACTTTCTGCTTGGCTCAACATTTAGCCATTAGCACCATTAGCATTGGAGATGCTTTGGTGGGTAATGTTTTTGAAGCTATAACCATGGCACTCAGACCCTCAGATGTGAGCTTCTGGTGCAGAGAGACTGAAGAGGCATCCGTGAAACAGGGAGCTGTGCAGGAGTACTGAGACACACAACAGCTATGATAGCACAGGGAGTGTTTATGTACAGCCCTTCTCAAAACAATGAGGGGCTTCATGGGCTTGGGGCTTTTTTTTTTGGATGTCCAGAGATTTTTCTGGCAGATGAGAACACAGAATGCCTTCTGCACTGGTGTCCTCCTGTCACTTGGGTACTGCTGAATGCTGAGGGGAATTTTTGTGTGAGCCTTTATATCTGAAGAGAGCAAACATATTTCTTTGTTCTCTTCTGTAGCTTCTTACAGCAACATGAGGAAAACATTATTGTTAAAGTACAACTGGCTGAGAAGCAGGGGGTTTTCCTAAGTTTTGTACAGTTTACCTAAGATAACTACAAAAGTTGTGTCAGAGGCAGAGGGAGAATCTGGAAGACCTTATCTGATACATGCTGCATTCACAGTGTAAAAGCCCTTTAGTGAGAAGTTAACTGGAGTATAATAAAAGAGGAAAATTTTAAGAAAGGATGAAAAAAATAGAAAAACAAACCATGAAGGGACAGAGGAAGAGCTGAAGAGCTTTGCAGAGGCAGGAGACACATAGTCCCCAGAAAATTGACTGACTGCTGACAAAAGACATCCTGAAGCAGAACAGGGTACAGCTACCCCACGTCTGCATGTCACCTCCTGGTGCTTGGGTGACAAACTGTGGGCCATCACTGTAAGCAGAGGTTGTGGTGCTTTCAGGCACAGGTGTGCAGCAGTCCTTGAGCTGTACCTGTCCTTCCTAGGCTGTCCATCAGGAGCTTTTCTGGGACCAGTCAGACAGTGCTGTCTGTTGGCTGTAATGTTTTGTAATTAAGATCTGCAGTTAGTGCTGGGCTGCTGTTCTTCAGTGACTGGTCCTCACTGTGTTTTCACTTTCAGAGTGCTACTTTTTAATCACTATCACAAAATGAATAATCTCATTGATGGTTCAATATCATTCAGATTTCTTCATGCAAGTTGCTATGCTCTAACAAGTATTATCTGACTTTTAAGTGTAATTTGAAGCAAGGCTGAAGCAGAAATATGCTTGTTGTAAAGGAACGACTGTGTAATATGTTAAAAAACGTGAATACATCTAAGAGTCTTGATTATATTGGAAAGTTAATTAATGACTGTTGATTTTTATCCCCCCCCGGTAGAGCTGAGACTAATGAAAAGTCATAAACTTCTAAATTTTTTTCCAGTTCACAAAACTCTTCCTGTCATCACCTTATCAAAAAGCTATGAGCTTCTCAAAGAAGGGGAAGAATTTGAAGTTACATGCATAATCACAGATGTGGATAGCAGTGTCCAAGCTAGTTGGATTTCTCACAAAAGTGGGGTAAGTTCCTTTAATTGTATCCTGTGTGCCTCAGCACAGTACACAGACTCCCTGGAGACATTCACATGCTTGTCTTGGGTTGTTGATTTAGATTTGTAGCATTTACAAAGATTCAGTGTCCCACAGACTGGTGAGAGGGCGACAACTGTCCTGTGCCCATGAGGATGGCTGGGAGGAAAAGCATCTGCATGGGCTTCTCTTCCCTAAAAGAATAAATCAAAGTTAGGCTCTTCAATGTGAAGTTTAGGTGACCTCTGTTGAGTTTCCTAAATACGGAAGCATGGAGTGCCTACACATCACATTGCAATCAATGGGAGCTGCAAATATCAACACATGGACTGCAAATTACATATTCTAGTTGTTATCATTAACAGTAAAATACCTGCTAATTAGCATGGGGTTGTGTGTGACAGGAATAGTAGTAAGCATTCGCAGGGATGATTAATTCATTTAAATTACATGGTGTGCCTCACTAACTGGAAAAGTTCTGAAAAATGAACCAGTGAACTGGCTTCTGTCTGCCTGTGATAGATGAAGTTACTGACTGGCATCACCAAATTAAATTATTGAAAGGCTCAGTGCTCCAGGAGATGATACTGGCAGCACAACTATTCTGCAGAAAAAGGGCAGAGAGATCCCCTTCCCTGTTAAGCCAGTGTGCTGCCAGGTGTGTTTTTGAAATAAGCAACAGACACTGGTTTGTTTTTGAGAATGCTTCTTGATCTTCTGGGTATACCCTGAAATTTAAATTAATTAAAAGCCCTTGTGAAGACCTTTTAGTAACCCCTACCATATACTCTCCCATGCTAATTGACTGATCTTTTAGTGCTAATGGTAGTGACCAGAATACGTAATTCTCAGCCCATGTATATGGAAGAAAAGACTCCTGTGATATTTGGATAAATCACATCTCCTCGAGCACATAACAAACAGGAGTCCTGTCCCCTGGGGCTGGGCATGCCGTGCTCAGCTAATCCACCAGCTCTGGCAGAGCTGTTCTTGCTAAGTTCTCTCTGCTCCAGAAGTCCCACCCCACAGCTCTGAATGTTGAGAAGGTCTAAGTGACATGAAGGTGGCTTGGGACATGCAAATGTGCTTTTCTAGATTTTTGTAAATTCCTCTGAGAATTTAATTTCTTCTCTCATTTCCCTCCCTTTCCAGTATTACAGATTGATGAAACTGAGGCCTTCCCTTAATTTTTTGTGCTTTATAACTTTGTATTTAATGTGTAAAAGCCACAAGGAAGGTATTTTTCCAATAAGTTTGACTTTTCTGTCCTTTCTAGTAAATAGTAGGAGCTGCTATCTTTGAAATATTGACTATCAAATTAAATTTTGTATTGAAAGACAACACATAAATTTCATAATTAAGTAGATTCAGAATTACATTTTTTCCTGAATAGATGAGAGAAAAAAACCCAAAATGCTTTTTCCATGTATGACTGAAGTTATCACCTCTTTGTAAAATTAGGAGACTGGCTATTGGCAAGCATATCCATACTAAATACACTTCTCTGTGATTATTAAAAGTCAGGAGGAATTAAAATTGCATTGAGAAGCCTTAATTTGTGTAGAAGCTCTTGAAATGTCCAAGAATTTCAATAATTCAATTATAAAATCATAACAAGTCCAGGTCTGCATTTTATTTAATCAGTGTAAATTTTATCAGTCTTTCCAACCATACCGAACGTTCTCAAAGAGACTAAAGTCAGCATCTCAAAGCGTTTATTTTTTCTATGCATCTGTATAGAATCATGACATATTTAAGAGAACTGAAGTTTCCAGTTTCCTTTGAGATTAATAAACTTAGATTGCTATTGACCAAGAATCAGAGTAGGTACCAGAGGGAGGATGCTGTGTATAGCCTGCTGCTAGCAGGGCTCTCTGCAGCATGCCTGCAGTCAGGAGATCCTGAGGCCTTGGAACATAGAGCAACGTGGTTGACATGAAGCCCCAGGACCTTAAATTCTCTCTTGTCATTCACTGGGAAGCATTGCAAGCATTAGAGAGCTGCTGAACTTCAGGCACCATTTGAGGGTGCCTGAGAACCACAATTCTGAGATGCAATGACTTCATACAAGAGCTTCAGCTTCTGAGCGTTAGGAAAGTCAGGACCCAGTGGTCATTTCACATAAAGCCCTACAGTTAGAAGTGCTGTTTGTGCAAATAGAACCTTCAGTTGGTTCCTCACCCTCTCACCAATACTCACCTTAGTATTGTAAATCTAGCCAGAATCAGCTGGGTCTGACCTTGGGCACAACAGCCTTGTCATCAGGTAATGGGATCATTTGAAGAAGCTGGAGGTCTGGTTCTTTGCCTTGGACTGGTCTCCATTTGACTCTCTTGGAGCAGGCAAGGACAGCCTCAGATTCACCCCACCCCGTGGTCTTCCACATTCTTGCCTTAGAAGGGAGCTTGAGGAGAAAAAAAAAAGAAGGGGAGGGGATAGGACTTAGGAGAGGACATTATCTCCTAAAGGCAGCTGATCGCACACTTGTTTTGCATGGAGAGATTCTAGTGACAGGTTTGTCGTGCTGGCTTACTATTCCGGTTTAAAGTTATGAATATTAATACAGTAAAGTTATAATTACTTCTATTTTTAATTTATCTAGGAAAGATGATGCAGACACAGTGTTTTAGATGTTAATTGTTTTTTACCGACAGATTGTTACAAGCAAAAGCAGAAATTTGGGTGATTATGGATACGAAAGGAAATTAACATTGAACATCCGTTCAGTGGGAGTTAATGATTCTGGAGAATTCACATGCCAAGCAGAAAACCCTTTCGGAAAAACCAATGCCACAGTAACCTTGAAAGCTCTAGGTAAATACTTCTCGTAGAAATCTTAACACTTCTAAGAGCAGGAGATGAAAAGTGAGACCACTGTGGAGTTGTCCTTTCCTTCTCTCTTCTTTTCCTCAAACCTCACCGAGTAAAGTTGGTTTTCTGTAAAGGTTATTGTTGACTGGTACCATATGGGATGGCTCAGGAAGCTGTGGTGTGTATGACTGCTTTAATTTCTATAACCCTTTGCTTGGTATTGGAAAGAAATACTAGAACAACCACCCAACAGTGTTTCTGTCCCTCTGATTTGTCTCATTCTTCCTGGTTTAGTCTAAAATTTAAACTTTGGTCAAAGTTTAAATTTTAAAAATTGAAAGTTTTAACAGAGTGACTAATTTACCTTCTCCTGGTGCTGTCTCTATGCTTAAGTAATTTGGCAGCACAAGTGCAAAGCACATCTTCAATGCCTGCCTTCCAAGCACGGGGAATTTCACTGACAATGTGTCAATGTTTTTTATGTAGAAGCTCTATTTGTACCTCTATTTAAAATAATGCTGTGAGCAACATTGTGGCACAGATAGACAGCATGAAATTGTTCTGGAGGTCACCCCCTTATTAAACCCACTATCCGTCACTTGTACGTGTTTTGGATCATGTCCCTAAACAGTGAGCAAACTCCCTTCCTCCTCTTGTTTAATAACAGATGTGTTTAGAGTCTGCTATATATTAACTTGGGTGACACATAATGCCTTTTGAATTTTAAAGATGATGAAACCTGCTCATTTGATAAATTGAGTACAATTAAGGGCATGTTGCTATAGTTAATAAGATCATTCTGGTCTGTGTAGTTGCTACAGCCGTTTCAGTTCCATTCAAGGGTGTAGTAACTGAGGGAAGTGTCTTTTTTTTCCTTTTCAAATGCTTTTGTTGTTCAAATCGTTTTTCTGTTGCACAGACATGCACTCTGGCCACACTGTTTGTTTTGCTTTCCCTGGTAACGTAAAAAAACCAGCAGTGTTTGAACGTGTGGGTCAGATCTTCAGCAAACAGGCAGAGGTTTGAGTGCCCTTAACCTTGCTGTGCCAGTTGAGGGGGTAGGGCTCACAATGACAGGGATGTTTTCCTCATCTTTTTACAGCAGAGACTACATTCATATGTAAAAGAGTGAAACAGTGTGAAGTATGAAAGAAAATCTTCTCCCCAAGGGGATTAATGTGAAAGCTTTTATTATAAGAGGGAGGGAAGTTCTTCCCTACAGAAATTTTTAGTAGTACTACGTATGCAAATGTAGCTTTAAAAAGGATTGATTTTGGATAGTCTGGAGTTTAAAATAAAGCATGGCATTATAAAAAGTAGGAAATAAAATTTTTGTTTAGTAAAATAAAAAGTTTGTATTTAATAAAAAATGCCAGAGAAAAGGTGGAATCTTTCCTTTCTGAGAGAGTTTCCTCTCTCCATCCTCTCAAATTTGACTTAAATAAGCTCCAACTTTTGGATACCTTTCACCATTTATTGTCAAACTGACTATATTTACCTGAACTGTGCTAGCACTCAGGGTCCTGGGAAGTGGTGTATGGTGTGTACATGGAGAGAGAGCTGGGATTGCAATAGATACTAAATCACTGTGGCTTTAACATTAGCCAAAAGTTTTATAAAAAATAATGTGTAAAATTTGTAAAATTCCTGATTACTTTTTCTATCAGTTAATTTATCTAACTGTCGAAGGTACTAGAACTGCATTACAGGGACTGATAGCATTATAATAAAATTTTATTTGAAGGGAGTTGGGTCTGATTTTGAGTATAGCTTGCATAGGGAATCTCTGAGTTTATACAGAAAACTGAAAAAAGCCCTGCAAAGGAACTGCAAACTTTCAGTTTCCAGATTTATAATCTTTTCCTCTTTTCTAACGATGGAGACCATTTTAAAGCATACCTGCTCATGAATTTACTTCATCCTTTCTTCTTCAAAGCTTCTGTCAAGCGCTCTGGCAGATCCATATGCTTTCACCAAGCCCCACTGGCTCTGGTTTTCGCAAGCTCAGGTGCCCAGCTGGCCACAGCAGTTTGATTACTAGAACGTGGGAAGAAGCAGGGATCTGAGATTGATTTTAGGTCGAAATTCAAGCTCTCAGCAAATGTGTTTCCTTGTAGTTGCGATCTGCCTGTCAAACTGATAATTCCCTTATGAATTTCTGTAATAGGACTGAAAAACTTGTCTTTTTAAAGTGATTCCTCAATCTGATGAGTTTATTAATGAAATTAAAACCACTACAGCAAGGATGTTGTTAGACATGATGTTTTGGAATGGAACTGCACAGTGATAAATGGTGTCTGCCAAATGAAAGATTAAGACCCAGCAGCAGATGTACAGAAATGCCTTAGTTTAAGATGATTGGTATCCCGGCCTTAGCATGTGGACTTAGCACATTTTTCTCTAATTACAGCTTTTAATAGCTTCATTTGTAATGTTGTTCTTAATTACACTTACATTACGTTCACAAAGAAACCTTTAATACTCTAGTACACTGTAATAAATTATTTTAGTTCGCTTTTTTCATAATGTTTCTTTCACACCAGCCAGTTAGCAAGTCAAATTTTTGGAAAAATATATTTGAGTAGAATCAAACACATGCTTGCATTTTTCCAAAAGCATATAGAAGGTATTTGTCACCAGAAGCTGGGATGATTTATGCTAAGGCATTCTAGGCTGCTTTAAGTTCTGTGCCTCATGCTATATTGTAGCTAGTAGCCTTGGTTTTGGCAGGTGAGGGTTTAAGTTCTGCTTTGTAGATCAGGTTTGCTGTTTCACAGTTGGATGTTTGATCACTAAACTTGAAGTTGTCTAAGTGTGGTTAGAGTACTCACAATCTTCTGAGTGGCCCTGAAATTGTTTTTCTTCTTCTCTTACAACCACCAGCTAAAGGATTTGTCCGTTTGTTTGCAACAATGAATACCACAATAGATATAAATGCAGGACAAAATGGAAACTTAACAGTTGAATATGAGGCATATCCAAAACCAAAGGAAGAAGTCTGGATGTACATGAATGAAACATTGCAGAATTCCTCAGACCATGATGTCAAGTTCAAGGCTGTGGGCAATAACAGGTAATATGCATGGCTGTAGGTGTTGATTTCACTTTGGAACAGCAGACTAGAGTCTGCTCTGGAAAGAGGAACGTGGGGATGGTGAGAAAATTGTGACTATAAAAGTTGCAGTACATGTGGCTTGCCACAGTAACTGGTGCAAAGTCTGCCGACCTACATTTGGAATAGTGTTGAGCTAACCACACCATCTGAGGAACAGCTTGCTGTTTGCTCACAACTCACCTACATTCCTGTCCAGTAAGCAAAAAAGGTTGGTTGTGTGCAGAAGCTCCTTTCACTGCCACAGCAGACCCCAGTGCTCTGGATAGAAGCTTATGCTTTTATTTCTGCTTGGCACTGTTCTCTCCTGATCCCTTGTCTTCCAAAAATCCAGTGAAGCACCTAGAACATGTGGCCTAGGTTATGAATTTGGGTTTCCTCCTCAGTGAGAAGAGGAGCAGATGGTGATGCATGCATGGTCTGAGCCTGATGCTCAGCTGCCAACCAGGCACACATCTGGATGTTAGAAGTGGCAAAATTTATGGATGTTGGAAGAGCAATGGCAATAATAACATAAGATAAGAGTGTTTGCATGGACAATGTCTGCAGAAAATTCCCTCCTTATTTTCCATGCATCAATTGTCTGTTCAGAGCAAGTTGAGTGTCTTAGTAATGCTTAAATTTTTTCTTTACAGTTACACAAGTGAACTTCACCTTACACGATTAAAAGGAACAGAAGGAGGCATTTACACATTTTTTGTGTCCAACTCTGATGCCAGCTCCTCTGTAACATTTAATGTCTATGTGAAAAGTAAGTAAAGTGAACAGTCTGAAATATTTCATTATCACAGTCATTGTATTTTATACAACATAATGTATGCACAAGATGTCACAGTGTGGTTCAGCATATGAGAGGCTTTCTGAAGTGAAGCACATGCTGGAAAACTAAATGTCAAGATATAAAAGTGCAGAGTACTCACACAAATCCACCTACTATCCAGCATGACCTTATATTCTAGCAAATGTATTCCAGAGATTACCAGAGAGCAGCTAGGTTGTTTCTACAGAAAAAAAACCTGTAGCACCTGGAAATGTGATCTCAAAAATACGTATGCATCATAAACCTTTTATAATTTGAGGTGGAGCCGGATACACAGGGATTATAATTTGCATTTTTGGCAACCAAGTTAAGCTTTTAATTGTCCTTAATTTATTTGAGTTGGATGCTGAGTTTGAAAGCTTGTCAGGAGAATTACTCACATTTAGATGCCTTTTGGCATTTAAATGCTTCTGTATAATAGTATAAATCACCATTGTTGTAGAGAAATCTGCATGGCTTTACAAATGTGTGTGTTGTCATCTTTGGGACATGCTTGTTAAGGAAGAACTGGCCTCAGTTCCAAATAGCATTCTTCAAGATGAAAGCTAAACTTCAAAATTAGTTCAATGAAACCTTCAGAAAACCCTGTCCTTAGAGGAGGCATCCTCTTAGAGCATTTCATGCACTCAGCAGACAAATATTGGCTGCTGCTAAAGGCCAAGCTTAAGGAAAAATAACCCAAGAGGGACTTTGAGTCCAGCAGGAGGAACTGTATCAAAAGTAAGTGAATGTGCTGCAAATGCAGTTTTGTGTTGCTGCTATGCTTTAGCATTAATGTGTCCTTTTTCAGGCATAGTTTTATGCAGAGGACTGTCAAGACTTCCACAAATGCATCAAGTCCTTGCTGTTAATTTCTGAGTTCTTCTTATTTATCATTGAAGATCAACATTTGTAGCGTCTCTATTAGCAATGACATAGTTTGGATCTAGAAATGTCATTTGAGCTCCTTTCAGAACATTGAATTTCTTTCTTCATCTATGAGTGTTGACAACTGCATTGTGCCTTCTATGTTTCCTAGCTCTGATTTCTGAGAAAAGGGAATAGTGTTCTCAGATGTCCTTTGTCTCAGTGTGGGTCACAGTCATGAGGGATAATTCTAGTATTTAAAAGATTAATGGAGCAAAATGTTGAGCCAGAAGTTTAATATCTCTGAAGGAATTGGAGAAATTGCAGGTTGCCTATAGTGTGGGCACAAGAACTAAAAAAACACTATCTCACAGTTTTGGCATCATCAGATGTCAGTTCTCAATGCATTTCTCCATGTTGCTGCTTTTGAGGCATGTGCTTCTTAATAAAAGCTGAAAATCCCTGTGGATCATGGTTAGGAAGCCAGACCAGGAAAAGAATAGAGAGGCAGAAGTGACAAGGCAAGAGGGAGCATAGACTCTTTCATTTTTCTGAATGGCTTGTCCATACAACCAGCAGCATTCAAGCCTGTTTCCTTCTTTCTTCAACTACTGGTCTTGTAAGTAGCAAGATAAATCTTGAGATCCTGTGAGGACACTTAAGCGGTCTCATAGAGTCCACATGTTCTTGCTCTGTGGCCCTGGGTGGATTGCTGCCATTGCTGAAGCAGTTGGATTTGATGTACTTGACTCAGAAAGTTTCTTTTGGCATTTTGACTGAGCTCCTGTAAACATTTTTTCATCTTGAAAAAGAGAGACTAATAGATTGGTCGTTCTAGGGGTTGTTTTTAACAAAAACAACCCCTAGAAAAGGAGCTTCCACGGGCTTGTAAAATGCCCATCATTTAGCCATGAAACAAACTGCATGTAACTGCCAAAGGTGAGTCATGTGTAGGCGGGTCAGATCCTGATCCAATGGTGTGTCCTCACCTGACATTGTTGTCAGGGGTTTTGCATAAATTGCTTAGGTGTAGCTCGTGATGTTTACATGTCTGGCTTGGGCATGTAATCAGCAGAAAATAACCAAACAGGTAAAACAGGATTCATAATCAGGAGAATGTCTTCATGTAAACAAGTATCGATGTTGATGCATTTGCTGGAAGACTTAAAAAACCCAGTGCAGAGGTACTTGCCTTGGATTTAAACATATTTATCAATTGCATATGCTAATCTGAAACAATACTAAATTGCTTTTAAGATAGTGTAGTAATTCATAATAAATGTATAGAAGTAAGCAGCTCTAAAATTAGGAGCCCAAAAGAAAATTACAGCTTGACAAGCAGCACACTGTATTCAGCTACAATTAAGAAACTGTAGAGATCTTCAGAGTGGCAAGGTACGGTGTATCTAGCAATTAGCAGAAGTCTCTTCCAAATAGTAACTGAATTTAGTGCAAAATAATATCTCAGCTTAATTATAATCAACAAAACATAATCGATGCAGGTTGGACTGCTGCTGCAAAGAGAAAGCTGATCATGGTATTATAGATCCCATGAAGCCAAGCTCAGCTGTTTTCCTGTCACTGGACTATGCAGTGAACAATGAGGAATCACTATAATATTGGAAAAAAATTTGTTCCAATCCAGAAAATGTAGCTCCGGCAGGGAAAAACTCTCTTTGTCTGGGGATGACTGACAATACCTATTAAGTGTTACTTTTTAGACATTTACTTTGTTAACAATGAAAAAAGGGAAACTGGCAATAGAGAGCAATTAAATGCAGAATTTCATTATACAGAACATTGAATTAAAATAGGAGTGACCTCTTATAAGTCGTTCTTGATATATTCAGAATCAACATTAATAAAAGCTGAAAAGTAATTAATAAACTTAGTGAAATTAGAAGTTTAAGACATTTAATGCCCAATTACAGAAGGCAGTGTATATATATGCTGAGCAATGTAATGAAATGTTAAATATTTAAGGGGTTAAAGTCAGAGCAGTTAGCAACATCTAGTCATTACGAGTCTGTCTGATAGCAGGAGGGGTAATTAGGCAGTACAAGTCATAAAATCTAGCTCAGTAAAATCCCTTTTAAAAAGAAGATGCGTGGTGACAGCTTGGCGTCTGTTTGTGAAAACCAGTCCATTTTTGCTTCAGCATCCCCTGAAGTACCTACACTGGTGGTTGAGGAAGGTGCTCTGGTGCCAGAAAGGGGTGCAGGTGCTGAGACGCATGCGTGGCCTGAGCTGGCAGAGGAGCAGCCAGTGAGGATTGCAGTAGCAGCCATCTCAACCCCCTTGGGTACTGGCGTCAGGGGCTCTTGGTTGCCTCAAGTGAAATGTGTCCCTTAATATCTCTGAGCCAGGGAGGCTTGGGAGCCCTCAGTGCTCGTAGGGAGAGGCTGATCCTGCTAATTGCCACGTTAAAGTGCTTCACCAGGCACATGACAGGCAGACCTGCTCTTAGGTCAGCCCTTCTCAGGGGCTGCTGCAGCTCAGCTTCCCATGGCACCAAGGCTGGACCACTCTGCCTGGCCTGCATAGCCTGTGATCTCCTTCCCCTCTTAGAGGATGAGTCCATGTGGGCTTGTGGCCATGTAGACAGGCTTTTATTGCACTAGGTTTTTACAGTGGAAAGAGCCTAACTAATATGGGCATTTTCGTTTCCCTCACTCAGCTTCAGGTCTTACATGCAGACCAGCTCTGGCACAGTATTTTTTCCAGGGCTTAATGCGCAGATGCCTCTTATATTTGACTTCTCAGTTCTTTCATTTCTTGAGTTACATTGCGCTGTAATGTTGCCTACAACACAGCATATACCTAAACAAATAGCACATGGGTTGCAGTTTAGCTAGTTACAATTTCACAATCCAGCCATTTTGATTGGAATTTCGGAAATGTGAATTACATGTATTCCGTGAGCATTGAGGCTGGGTGAGATGCTGTGTGCTCTCAGAAGGTGCCTCACCAAATGAGTAATGCTGAAAATCAGTCTCAACATTTTGAAACAATGTTTGGTTCTTGGTGTTTTGCATAAAACACAACATGCAGATTTAGAAATGAAAGAACATTCGGTTCTTGTAACATGAGTCATGAGGAGGTGGTATGTGATTGAGAATATACGTGTGCTTTGTTGACTCTTAATTTAATCAGTGAGTAGAATATTCATTAACAACTAACGCTGTGCAGTCTTCATCCACGGGTTTTAGTGAAAATAAATCTATGTTTTTCCACTGCAGTCTGTACAGCTTCACTACTTTGTAGAATTAGGGCTTCATCTTACATTTCTGTAAAGCTATATTAATTGATAATGGGCTCTTAACTTGTATCTATCAGGTGAGAAGCATCATTGCAATGTAGTCTTTTATAGTTTCTTCATTAACTTCTGTTTAGGTGATTTTGCACAGAAGGTAAGGTTGTTAAGGGAAGTAAGGTCACTAATTCCAGTTTTATCAGGGGAGAAAGCCCTGCTGGTTTGGTGGTACACTTGGCTGAAGCCTGTGACATTACATTAATGACTCTGAAATCCACCTGACTGCAGTGGTTTCCTGCCGTACTTGAAACAGGGGCTCCTAAACCAACTGCAGGACTAACTCCTGTGCAGGATGTGACAGAAGGTATTGGCTGGATGAATTGCTTTCTAAACTACCAGAGCAATCACAAATTCTCATTTGGAAAGCTCATACATTCAGCCAAGTGTTGGCTTCCTCTGGCTGCCGTGTTTCAGAGAATCAGGCAGCTGGGCTGTTCAGTATCTTAGAGGGATGTATGTCCTCTGTCAGGATGTCTGCACTGCTTGCCTTGCATTGTAGCTCCTTCCCTGGCTGCAGTGGTAATATTGAATACACAGGGCAGATGTAAGAGGGATGTGGTTTGACAGATGTAGTACACTTCTAACTGGAAAGAAACTGTCCTTTTTACAGACAGGTGAAGTTATGCTGTGCAGGAACGGGAACTTTACTGTTGTCCCAAGCACACACTTCTTTGGGTTGTTTAAGCTCTTAGCTTTGCTGGTTTAGAATCTTTCATCAAATCAAATACTGAAGGTAGATGAGGTAGTCTTCTAACGTTCAGCCTAAGCATTCAGTGTAAGAGAGATGTTTGATTTTTGCAGAACACCAGTTCAGACCCAGACATCCTTGAGTGTAAGAAGGTCTTGCTCACCTGAGTGATTCCATGGATTATGGGGCACACAGGTTGCGGGTGTTAAGAGCAAACAGCAGTGTAAATTCCGTGTTCCCCTAAGGGATGACTATTGCTTTTCTTTATTGCAGCAAAGCCTGAGATTCTCACTCTGGATATACTTAGCAATGGTGTTCTCCAGTGCGTAGCAGCTGGATTCCCAGCCCCTACCATATACTGGTATTTTTGCCCAGGAACTGAGCAGAGGTAAGTTAAATAAACAGAAGTCTCCAAAGATTGTTTTAGGTGCAACACATTCATTTGCTAATTACAAATAAGGAACATGAAATGACTTGGTTATAGTTACATTCAAATGTTGCATCGTGTTCTTCATCCTTTTTGGCATTGCATTATCTGCAGTTGTTTGTGAGAAGGCAGGGATACGTTTCATTTTTCTCCTTTGTATTCTGGCCTTGAAAGGGGAATAACCAACACTTTCTGCTGTGTAAAAGTAAAAGCCAAAGTTTCAGCAGCAAGCTAGCTATGAATTGTATCAGCTTGGCCCCAAATGACACATGTTCTGTATGCAATTTCACAGAATGGCACAGAATCACTTGCGAATATGGCTGTTATAATTTGTTTTATTGTGTAATTAAGTAATTTTTTCAGACTTAATGTAATTAGATTTCTGTTCACGTGAAATATATGACAAGTAAACAAATCCAGTGTTGCTATGAATAAAGCTGGATGTTTTTAAAAACAGGTTATAAGAAGATTGTGNTATGACAAGTAAACAAATCCAGTGTTGCTATGAATAAAGCTGGATGTTTTTAAAAACAGGTGTTTATAAGAAGATTGTAGAGTTTCATCGTGAAGTGAATGAGCATTTGTGAAACAAGTTTTAAGGTTTTGCTTGACTTCCCCCATGGTTATAGATATCACACTAGCAAGTAATGGGTCTCCTTCCCACCAATGTAATTTGTTTTATGCCTAAAATAATTATTTCCTTAATGATTTCAAATAGTACCTTTTTAAAATCTTAAATGTGTCCTCATGTTGTAAATATGTGACATATGAAGGAGAAGCAATATTTTGAGAGAAAAGAACTGGCTATTTTCTGACTGCATATAAGCTTAATGGTGTCCATATATATAATGCACTTCTTTTGTGCAGTAGTAGACCACAACTGCTTGACAATGAAATTGAAAACACATGTTGAATGATATAAAACCCATAGAGAAGTTACAGACCTATAGATATGTCTAACCAAAAGCAAATGGAAAGACATCATCCATTCCACTTGGGCCTGGCTATATCCTGGTGTATATATCCATTTCTCCCACTACATACAAGACTATGAAACACCATGAGTAGACTGTTTCAGGGTTAAGAACTTCAGCTGAATCCCTTTGTAGACCAGTTATTGAGTTCTCTGTTGGTCTGGCACTTCAGGTAGCAATCCATTGCAGGTAACTGTCAATATTGTTTCTCCAGGTGTTTTGATTCACCAACAATATCCCCCATGGATGTCAAAGTTGGTTACACAAATTCATCAGCACCGTCATTTGAACGAATCCTGGTTGAAAGCACCATTAATGCCAGCATGTTCAGGAGCACTGGCACAGTGTGCTGTGAGGCCTCCAGCAATGGGGACAGGAGCTCTGCTTTCTTCAACTTTGCTATTAAAGGTAATTTCCATAAAACAGGGGTGGTGTTTGGCTCTTTCTGGAAAAGGAGTTTAAGGGGTTTTGCTGTAAAAAAGTTTACAGTACTATGGCTGAGCACATGATAATGTACTGCGTTGCATGTCAAAGTCTTGTTTTAATTTTTCAATTACTATTGTGGTACTGTCTTTTTATGGCACCTGTTCTGCAGTGCAGTAGGTAGGTGGGTTTCTCCTGTCTGTGCAGCACAGAGGAAAACCACCTACAGCATTACCCTGGCTTTCCCCCTCTCTCTCCCTTTTGTTTTCCTGTTATTGTCTGTTTTGACTGTTTAGGCCATCACTTCTTTTTTAAAAGAAAGACTGCATTTTATTTTAAGTTTTTACAATGTCTCAGGAAAAATGCAGTCTCCAACTTGCCTGGAGCCTAAGTGTCCTGCTGCTATAAAAGAAGTAACAAAACAACAACATACTGCAAAACGGCTTATGAGTTTTGTAGTGGTATTTGTAGATTTGTGGGGGAGAAGAAAAACCCACTAGAACATAGATGATTTGAAATGTGTTTGTAAAGCTGTGCTCTTCTTTGCAAAACCAAATGTTCTGCTACTTTTTTTTTTCTGTTACACCCAGATATAACATACAAACAAATACTCCAGATTTGGGGCAGATGGGTTGTAGTAGAATGGTGTTTCTTCAATACTTGGCACCACCTCTCCTTGTAAAGACTGTGCTGTAGTGATCATACTTAGTTGGGGGACAAAGGGGAAGAGAAGAAATTTGGACTTCTGATAAAAGCTTCTTTCTTTATCCTAACTTGACTGAGATCGTGCAAACCCCTTGCATTAACTGATCTTAGTGCCAAACCTCCTGAATTAACAAAGCTGAGACTCTGAAGGCATCGAACTGCATGGCTTCTGTGCCAGCTCCATCTCCCACAGCTTGTTCAGGAAAGACATTCTGATACACCTGGAGCACATCTGGGAAAGTCAAAACCTCAAACTGTATTTCACAAAGAAGAACCAAGGAAAGGTTTTCACCTGCATATTTTTAATTTAGTTTTTCTTGTTCAGTATTTTTAGGAGAATTTCTTGTTTCTTTCCAGAGCAAATCCGTACACATACCCTTTTCACCCCGTTACTAACTGCTTTTGGAGTTGCTGCAGGACTGATGTGCATCATAGTCATGATCCTGGTGTACATATATTTGCAGGTAAAATCAGAAGCCCCTTTGCCTGAATTCAAAAAGTGTGTGAGCTACTTGTGGAGTCTTCAGTAGTAACAGCCGTTCTCCTTCTTTTCCAGAAACCCAAGTATGAAGTTCAGTGGAAAGTTGTTGAAGAAATAAATGGAAACAACTATGTTTACATAGATCCAACACAACTTCCTTATGATCACAAATGGGAATTTCCTAGAAACCGTTTGAGTTTTGGTTAGTTTAGATTTATTTAACTTCGTCTGCAAGGTGGAACCTTCAGGTCTCATATGAGACTTTGGTCAAACACAGCAGAGTTTTGTCACAAAGATGTTGTGCAATAATGCAGATAGTGATAATTGCTCATTCTTGCCTTGGGACAAAAGGCAAGCAGGCGTGTCTGCAATAGCTTCCTTGATAAAATAAAATAAAATGTAGAGCCCTACAGGAGGAAGTACTCAAAGTTGTTACAGAGTATTTTGTTTGCTTTATTAGGTAAAACCCTTGGCGCTGGAGCTTTTGGGAAAGTTGTTGAAGCCACTGCTTATGGTTTATTTAAGTCTGATGCTGCTATGACAGTAGCAGTAAAGATGTTGAAAAGTAAGTATATACTTACATATATATAATACATACTATACCATGTTTTCTTTCTTCCATCTGGTTGGTGTGTTACTTACTGAATGCTGTGCTTTGCCTTGCAGCAAGTGCCCATTTAACAGAGAGAGAAGCCTTGATGTCAGAGCTTAAAGTGCTGAGTTACCTTGGAAACCACATTAATATCGTGAATCTGCTTGGAGCTTGCACTATCGGAGGTGAGGTTATCTGCAGATTATTGGTTATTTCTGTTCTTTTTTTATTGCCAGGAGGATGAACTTTGTGAAGAATGATCCAAGGTGCAGTTCTAAATGTAGAAATCAAAAATTTCACCTTAAAATCTTACATTTCATGCTTAGGTTGCAGGTCGTCATGATTATCACATGTGATTTACTGAGTCTAGATTTTAGGCTCATTGTAAAATCAGTAGTAAGAGCACTGTAGCTGCAGCTAAACAGGAAGGTTGCTTTTATTCTCTTTCATGTGAACCATTGAATGCTTTCTTCTTGAGAGATGACAAAATGTACAGTATAAACTTTTACTTCCACCACAGTGTTGCTCATTAATGAGAACTGGTTCCTTGTTGGTATCCAAGGTGAAGTCAACAGGCTTGTCTTGTCTTGTCTTCCAGGCTTCTGTTTAAACTGCAAATATATCTGTTAAGGCACCACTAAAGGTACAATTTCTAAGCAGCAGAAAGTTGAGAAAGTTTTAATGATTTAAAAATGGGATGAAACAATTTTGTTCCAGCAGCCAACTAAGTCGACTCACTGGCCCAAGTGTATGTCTCTCTCCGTGGAAAAAATGTGGTGTTTGTAAAAAAATCACACCATAAACAATTCTTTTGCTATTGTGAAAGCTATAATTTTTAACTGCAGAAAAATGGAAATAAACCAGTGAGGTTAGGAAACGATGGTACAGAGTAAACTTGGAGATGAAATAACATGCAGTGTAATTACATATTCAAGGTCCGTAGCTGGAGTCATTCACTCAAAAGGTGACATATTTGATCTATAAACATCCATGCTGAAGATGACTTGATTCCCTTTCCTGATTTTATTTTAATATTCTAAGACCTTGTGCAATGTAGTTTTCTGTTGCAGCGGGCTGTTCTGTTTGAATGATTTTTCCTATTATACTGCAGAATATAACACTCTACATCATTTCCAAAACATTACTGAAGGAGTGTGAAGCTCTGCTGTAAACAGCAGTGAATCAAAAGGATTAATGTTTGAAGCTTGAGTTACTCTTAACGTTTGGAACAAATAACTTCCTTCAGGAAGTGAGCAAAATCAAACAGATGTGTCTGGCCAGAAACATTATCGCATGAAGAAAGAGAAAAAGACTTATTTGTTTAATTTTTATACAATGCAATGCTATTGAGGGGCAGAACATTAATTGGGACACAGCTTTAGCTGGACCATAGTTGTTCATCTGTGAAAGGGAAGATGCTGGGTTACTTTTCTATAACTTTTCAAGTCTAGACAGTGCTAGGCAGTGCGATTTTTTAATAGTCCAGCCTGTGTGCCTCACTGAATGCTAGCTTTATGTAAGGTTTTCTGCTTTAAAAACAATACTCACCAGCTCTCTCAACTTTACATGCATCTACAGGTCCCACTCTGGTCATTACAGAGTATTGCTGTTATGGTGATCTTTTAAATTTTCTGAGACGGAAACGAGATTCATTTATTTGTCCAAAACATGAAGAACATGCAGATGCAGCTGTGTATGAGAACCTTTTGCATCAGTCAGAGCCTGCAACGTAAGTATGACCTGCTGAAATGTACTTGTGTTTTTAGAAGTTTGGGAAGGAGGAGAAATCAGTTTATTAGGGATAAGAGGTGTGGAGAAACATTTAATACAGCAGGCTTTGAAGATTGATTCTCTGCTGCACAAGAAAACAATTTAATTAAGAGGCTGTTTGTTCAGGGAGTGGTTTATTCTAACAGAATGTCATTATATAGAGAGTGGACTCTGTATATAATGTATGTGCTCTTTGTTTACTTCTTTATCAAATTTTCTGAAGTTATTTCATGCACCTCCTTGGCTCCAATCTTTGCACATATTTGTGTTTATTGTTATTCAACTTCGGTAGTGCTTATTTAACAGCTTGAATGACAATTTCCCCAGTGTCAGGCTGTTAGTACCCTGAGTTTTCCCAAATTCCTGCCTTCAGAAATGACTGTTTATGAAATCAAACCAGTGATTTAAAATGTCAGCAGCAGGCTGCCACTGAGATCTCACTGCATTTTGTGGTGAAACAACCTGTGTAATGACTGAGATTGCTCTTGTACTTAATTCATCTGTATATTTTTAACTGCTGTGTTTTATATACCATCCCAGAGTTTTTTCCAAGGGCGTTTCCAAGTAGATTTCCTTCCGTTTGCAAACTGAGAGACAGCTTACCAAAACCTAGGGCCTATTACAATACCTGCCCATTCTAAATTTTAGTCTTTTTATTGCCCCAGTGGGCCCATTACTTTGTGCTGGCAGTCACAAGAGAAGCAGGCAGACCCAAGGAGTTGGACAAGTTCTTTATCCCAGCAAGGCATAGCAGTGGTGAAGCCCTTTGTGCCATGGCAATAAATGGGTAGCTGGTTAAGGTTGGGACCACTGGGATGATGAACACGAGGCTGTGATTTGCCATTGGAGGTGTGCCCTCTCTTCAGTGAAGGGACCTTACTGTTTAAGCATATTGAGTTATTGTAAATTGTGTTTACAAACTGCAAATTGTAAATTGAGTTATTAACAGCAGAATATTTAAAAAATTCTCGTGTTAATATTAACTGCTGCTCAATGTGTCAGAGGTGTTTCTGGTAGTAACTAAAGCTATTGGTGATCTCATAGCTCCTCTCCATGTTAACCCTGCGGCTGCATTTATTGTTCTTAAACTAAGCAGATGTTTCAGGCTAAGGAAGTGTATGAATTCTAATGGCAATGAAGTGAAAAACGCCAAAGTACACCCATAATTTCTAAAGGTGGTGTTTATTTATAAACCATATAGTATGAAAATCTGTACATTTGAATTATATATAGCAATAAGGAAATTTAAACTTAATGTAGCAGATGGCTGTCCCAAGCCTTGGCTGATTTTTTGAAATACAGATGAATCCCCTGTGGAACTTGGGAATTTCTGAATTTAACAGTTTTTACCATTTGTGTTCTGAATTTCAGTTGCCAATTGAGCTGCTGAAATATTCCAGTAGAAGCTGGCCCAAGCAGAAAAAGGAAGCACTAGCAGATCGTGTGAAACATCTGGATGTTAATTTATAGAGAATGAAGTCTGTATAAACAGTATTCATATGAATGGGTTTTTTTGCTCACCTGAGCCAAACTCCAGACTTTGAGGTGTACCATTAACTGTACCAACAAACCTCTCTTTCTGTTCAGGCATTTCCTCATTTTTTTCACACACGCACAAATTTCTAGTCAACTGATCATTTGTAAACCTTCAGAAGGTTGGCCTGATGTCAGCTTTTTGTTTGGAAAGCTTTTGGGACCTTTTTCACTAAACCGTGTTTCTTTTGTTCTGCTGCCTCTACAGTGATGTTGCCAATGAGTACATGGACATGAAACCAGGAGTGTCATATGCAGTCCCACCAAAGACTGACAAAAAACGACCTGTGAAGTCTGGTGAGTTGAGTGACAAGGAATTCTGTTTGCTGATGGGAGTGCAGGAAGATGGGCTTCATGGATTTGTTCAGTTTAAGCATATTTGTCTTTTTTGAATAGGGACACTTGAAACTCAGTAATTTATGTGAGAAGGCTTGAAAAAGAACAATATGCTAAATTACAGTGTCTTGTATTTCACACTTAAATGGAGTATCAGAATTATTTTTTACTTTTTGGTGATGGGCTATTTATGTGATTCTAGACTGGTACTTACTAAAGTTACTGTTTGTTGAATGTCAAAACAACTCTACATGATTTCTACATGATTACACTTGCTGAACTGAAAAGCTGTTGTTGTTTATATTGTGTAGGATCCTACACTGATCAGGATGTTACCCTTTCTATGCCAGAAGATGATGAACTTGCTTTAGATGTAGAAGATCTGCTAAGCTTTTCTTACCAGGTGGCAAAGGGCATGAGCTTCCTTGCCTCCAAAAACGTAAGTAAAGAATTTTCAGAGATGGACAGAAGCAGTAGATTTTTTTGTCACTTTCAGTGTTTTAATGTGATCCATGTGTTTAAATGCTGAATATTTCAGTGTTCTTTTCAACAAGCACTGCAAACTGATAGGCTCCCTCTCATACCTGAAGCTTTACCTGATGTTGGAGTTGTGTACTGTGCTTATTGGCCAAAAGTCACATCTTATATCCCCTAAAACAGAAGTCAGTGCAAAGCAGTGCTATTGTATATCCTCTGCTGAGGATAGTAGAATCAGTGTTTAAGGTATCTGTTTGCATGAGTTTTAAACAATGCTGCACTTGCTACTTCTCTCATGCAGAATGCTGCCTTAAACGGGTGAGATACCACATTGTGTGCTCTTTTTTGTAAGCATGGCTTAATTCACAGGGGATGTCTTGATTTTTAATTTTCTGGAAAGATAAAATCAGCTGTGAGACCCACAAAAAATCTTCATTGGCCACACTGAACATAATAATTGACATTCCTCTGGGTTTCATAGGGGAGGTATTTCATAACAGAAGGGGATTTATAAACAAGTCTTAACTACAGCATAATTAGTATCTTCCTGTGGTTATTCTTACATTTTATTGCAAAAACGCCATTTAACATGTAAACATTATAACTATTGCAGCTATTACAGGTGCTCCTTAAATAAAGTGCAAAACCAAACTTAGGCAATTTAAGGAAAGGAATACAACCCTGGAGTCCTGTGTTACTATTGGGAAATGTGTCTCGAACTCTGCTTTGAGGAAAGTGCACATCAAAACTTGATTTGCACTTGTTTCTTTTCTCCCACTATTCCTTCTTCCAAATGAAACCATAAGCTTCCCTTTAGTTTATTTTTCATCTATCAACACATTCAAAACAGTCCTGACATGCAAATATATCATACTATGGATGATACACAGATTCACCACACTCCTGCATCCTTCACTGTTGAGGACACCCAGTGCTTAGCACACTCCTTCTGTATTTCTTCTGTTTTCCTAAGAGTAGCCCCCAGATCCACTATGTATTATTCCTGGTGACTTCTTCTTTATAGTCCTTCCATTTTCACAGACAGAGTGGCATTAAATAGCAAGGGCAGTAAAGAATTTACATTCTTTACATCAGCTCACCTTGAGGATGGGAAGTAACACACAGTATTGCTTTGGCAGTACTGAGTTAACACCTGGATCACAGAATTAAATTGCACTGCACTAATATGTTACTGGTCCTCTTCAGTTGTTCTGTACTTTCACTCCTTTGGCTCCTGTAGTTAAATTAATAATGCAGGGTGCTGTGGGCTGATGGATAAGGTGCCTCAGATTGCCTCACATCCTTGAGGCAGGAGGGTCCATGAAGACCAGCACACAGAGTGCCCAGCTGCTCTTCTGCAGCTTGCCTGTATGTCAAGGCTGTGCAGGAGTGGGGATAGGAGCTTGTTCTGGGAGGGCAATTGCCTTAAGCACTCAGTGCCTTAATCACAGGACAGAGCTTCCTCCCTTGGACAAAGTCTCCATTCAGTGCAAGCTGCACTGATTCTGGAGGAACAAGGCAGAGTCATACTGACTCTTGGCCACTCCTTTGCCTTGCTGCTTCAGTGCTGCATGTCAGCTTTATATATGCAAAGTGCAGAATGCATTGTGTACAGTGGTGAATGAGAGTCTACCAAAACAGTGGAACTATTAAAAATCATTCCTCATATAAGCATGGCAGAGGGACAGAGATTAAGTTACTTGTGCAATCTGCAGTTACTTTCTCAGCTTGATTTTTATAACTTATGATATTTTAGGTCATTTGTTGGTCAGAAATTTGAAAAGTTCTGTATTTCAAGGAAAAAAGAAAAATTGAACTGTCTTCAATTATTTTTTAGACAGCTGTGGTCTGCATGCTAAATACCATCAGTAAAGCTGAAGCTTAATACTCACCTTTCTAGATGAAAAAAGAAATAACTTTGTTAGAGAATAACCTCTCTTCTCTAACAAACACATATGGGTTCTACAGTTTTATTCAAAGAAACACAGCTGATGGAAAACTCAGGCACCCTTGTGGAACTGCATTTACCAACATATGCCCACTTTCTAGAGTGAAAACTGGAATATAAGGTGGTTAGGTCCCTGAATGCATGACTATCCGTTGAAAGATACTGGCATGTAAGAATACCCACTATTTTAAAATACCTAAGTCTGCTTTAGCTCTCATAGGTACTTAATAATTCAGCTTTTCCAGAGGAATATTTCTGTTATAGGATTCTTTTTCTGTGTTTGTCTGCTTTGAAGTTGTTACCGTAATTTCGCCTATTTTTAGGTTTTCAGCACTTTTCTGTCAACAGCCATAGTTACTTAATAGAATATTGGGAATATTTTGGAAATGAACCACATTTTCCCTCTATTTGTCCTGTATTAGGAAGCAAGTCAGTGATGATAAATCGGAACAAAGTACATTAAGTTTTACCTGATAATGTGAAACACTGCAAAATTCAATGACTGCAACTGGTATTTTCTAAAATAAATGCATAGACAGCCTTATTAATGTGGATTGATGTAATTATTGTAAAGATACAACATCAGAATGTTTACTCATCAGAGTAAGCTTATTAGCACATGGCTTCGTTGTGATTTACAGCTTGCCTTAAAATGCATAATACAGTAAGTTACATAGCTAAGTAAACATGTAACCAAGCAATAGCCTGTTCAGGATATTGTCAACAAATTTTGTTTGTTTGTCTCCTATTTAGTGCATTCATCGGGATCTGGCTGCAAGAAATATTCTTCTAACTCATGGTCGAATTACAAAAATCTGTGATTTTGGCCTGGCAAGAGATATAAGGAATGACTCAAATTATGTGGTCAAAGGAAATGTAAGTATGCATGATGCTTTATACACTTGCTTTAAGTTAAACAAGTTCCTATTGTCTTGACGTGCAAAGTAAAGTCTTTCCCAGTTAGATGGAAATCTGGATTTTCCAGTTCTGATACATATATATCTCCATGTTGGCTAGGAGGGGAAATTTCTGACGTAGATGTGTGTGCTGACAAAATCCTTAGTTTATTCTCTGAAAATATGTGCTCATACCTGAATGTATGTTGTAGTGCAAGAGATGTTTTTGTTGCACAAATATAATGTCCAATCTTCTTATTATACATGAAAGTTACTGCTCTGTAAGCAATTGCTAGTTTTGTTATGAAAATTCTCTGGTATCCCAGTCCCAAATTTTGGAATTATGTGGAAACTTTTCCCTGGGCATTGCACAATTTGTCCATTATTGAAATAGTTTATGTAAAAAATATCTAAATAATCAGGGATTTGCAGCTTATCCTTTTTTGTAAGGGATCACTCAGACAATGAAAACTGAAGTGTGAATTTACTGATTAGAGCATCAATGGGAGGCAAAAGAATCTTGGTTTTCTCTGATTCCATACAGACATCCTGACCTTGTATGTGTCACTGATTTAGCTTGCAGCTATCATTCAAACCCTGTAACAGGGTTGGAACAAGACACTATATTTTGATGAGAAAAGTTTGAAACCTCCCATGTAGAAGAGTACCAATCTCATGAGTACCTATTAAACCGCTGGAGGGGTACAAAGGCGCTTTGAAGTTTTGCAGATTACCTTGGCAGCACTTGCAGTCCCCTTTAAAAGTGCCAGTGCAGTACAAAGAGCCCTACTACAAAAGAAAATCAAGCTTCTCTGTGGTTAAGATGGAGAAGTGTTTTTGAAGTATAGATATTTTGCATCTCAAACTGATTTATGCTGCCTGGCTTAGTGTTTTAAGTCTGTGTCAGATAGGTGCAGCCAGCTGCTTCCCTCAGAGCGCGTATGCTTTCACTTGCACTGTTTTTCAAAAGAGAAGATCCCTGTTCAGCAAGGCAGCCCTTGTCCCCAGTTCAGCTGAAGGCTCCATTATCTTAATGATGAGAGGCTGGTCATTGCTTAAGGGCTTGACAACACAAGAACTGAAGCTTACCTGTCCTGGCCTTGGCAAGCTGGTAAAGAGAGAAGATCCCACACCTGAGCATCTCTCACCAAGGGGGTTTGCCACTCAGTTAACTTCAGTCAATCCGCGGTACCTCAGGTATCTGACATAACTGCTGCTGTGCTGTCACCCAGCAGGCCTTGATGTCTCAGGTACCTACAGCATCCTTCTTTTAGGCTGTGGGACAGACAGGTTTATTGGTTTTCTTCAAAACAATGTCAGTGCCAGCCACTGGTTGCCTAGGAGTTGAGGTTAGGGAGCAATAGGAGCTGAAATAATTCATGAATGGCTGCTGTGACAGAATATTGAGTAGCATTTAGTGTAACCAAGCTACTTTCAGGCTCAGGGTCAGGTCAGGATCTGCCTGATCATAAAGGGTCCTGGGAGCAGGAAGTTTAGACCAGCAGCTTAGGAGGGAAGTGTGCAATTGAATTTCATTTGTCTATGTTATCCTTTAAATTTCCTGAGTTCACAGAATCACAGAATCATAGAATGGTTTGGGTTGGATGGGACTTCTAAGATCATCTAGACCAACCCATCTTCCATGGGCAAGGATATTTTTCACTAGATCAGGTTGCTTAGAGCACAATCCAGCCTGACCTTGAACATCTCCAGTGTTGGAAATGTTGCCCAGAGGAAGTATCCACAACTTTTCTGGACTACCTGTTCCAGTGTCTCACCATCCTCATCATATTTTTTTTTCTTTGTTTCCAATATAAATCCATCCTCTTTCAGTTTAAAACCACAGGACTCTCCATCTTTGTTTTAAGTCCTCCTTATTTATTGAAAGGCCACAGTGAGATCTCCTTTCTCTTCTCCAGACTGAATAACCCCAGCTCTCTCAAACTTTCTTCACATGAGATATGTTCAAGCCCTCTGATCATTGAAAGAAAGAGGTCTGGTTTCTTCCAAAGCAGGAAAAATGTTTAGGACAGAGGCCTGACTGGCTCCTACAATCAGACAAGGAAAGGAAAAACCAGGGACAGGAAGGTGGAAGCAAATGCAAAGGCCTCCTGTGTCCTTTCTTTTGCCCCAGTTAGCATTCATAAGGGATATTTCTATTCCCACACAAACTTACAAAAAATCACAGAAACATAGAGTTGTTTAGGTGGTAAAAGACTTTTGAGATCATTCACTCCAATTGCTAACCCAGCACTACCAAGTCCCCTAAACCCTTTCTCTAAGGCCCACATCTATCTGTCTTCAATATGTCCAGGGATGGTGACTCCATCATTTCCTCAGGAAGCCTTGACAACCCTTTTGGTGAAGAATTTTTCCCAATATCCAATCCAAACCTCCCCTGGCACAATTCAAGGCCACTTCCTGTGGCCCTGTCTCTTGTTGTGTAGAGGAAACAGATCCCCATCTTGCTACANAATTTTTCCCAATATCCAATCCAAACCTCCCCTGGCGCAATTCAAGGCCACTTCCTGTGGCCCTGTCACTTGTTGTGTAGAGGAGACAGATCCCCACCTTGCTACAGCCTTCTTTTGGGTAGTTGCTGAGAGCACTAAGGTCCCCCCCAGCCTCCTTTTCTTTGGGATAAACACCCCCAGCTCCCTCAGCTGCTCCTTGTAGGGCTTTATGTTCCAGACTCTTCATTACCTTAATTACCCTTCTGTGGAAACAGTCTAGCTCCTGAATGTCAGTGCTTAGTGAGGGACTCAGAACTGGACACAGGATTTGAGCTGCAGCCTCCCCAGTGCTGGGCACAGGGGGACAGTCACTGCCCTGCTCCTGCTGGCCACACCACTGCTGATCCAGGCCAGGATGCCATTGGCCTGCTTGGCCACCTGGGCACAGCTGGCTCACGTTCAGCTGCTGTCACCAGCACCCCCAGGTCCTTTTCTGCCGGGCAGCTTTCCAGACTCTCTTCCCCCAGCCTGTAGCACTGCAGGGGGTTGTTTGACCCAAGGGCAGGATCCATCACTTGGCCGTATTGCATCTCATACAACTGGCTTGGCTCACCAATCCAGTTTGTCCAGATGCCTCTGGAGAGCCTTCCTGCCTTCCAGCAGATCAACACTGCTGCCCAAAATATATATTAATATATATTACTTTTATTTGAATTTAAATTTTTCTACTGATAGACTGAGGAGCTAATTCAGATGTATTGACTAAAGCCTTGAAGCATCTCGACTGTGTGAATCTTATTTGTCTGCCTATGCCAGCTCGTCCACCAAACCTGACTTGCTTACGTCCTTAAGGAACCATGCCATGATCACTTGCATAATTTTCCTCTGACTTCCTGATACCCTTTATTAACTAGACAGAAGGAGTCAAACAGTGTTCAGAAAATCAGAGTGCAAGGAACTGTATTATCTTGGTAGACCCACAGAAAGATGGATCATTGGTGATGCAGTGCTTGGAGACTCTAAAATGTTAAAAGTTTCATTTTTGGTTGGATACTTCTTGATTTTATAAGTATTTAATCATATAAAGTTGATACTACCTTGTCAGTTCTGTATGCCTTATGTCCATTGTCTTAATTTATTCCCTCTTCCCCGGAAAGGCTCGTCTTCCTGTGAAGTGGATGGCACCTGAAAGTATTTTCAATTGCGTCTACACCTTTGAGAGTGATGTCTGGTCTTATGGGATATTGCTGTGGGAGCTCTTTTCTTTAGGTAAGCTCCTTCAAGATCTGTACTTCATATCTGTTTCATTTTGGAGTTTGCTGTAGATGCAGAAATCATGTTGCTCACCTGCTCTCTCAACAGGAAGCAGCCCCTATCCAGGGATACCTGTGGACTCCAAGTTCTATAAAATGATCAAAGAGGGATACAGGATGTTCAGCCCTGAGTGTGCACCACCTGAAATGTAAGTGAGCAACCAGCACCTCCAATCATCCAAACATCAGTAAAGATGTGAAGGAAGGGAAGCAGAAGCTTCTTGCACTAAGGCTCATTGCACTGCCCCATTTTCATTTTTTAAAGTTCTTTTCAAGTTTTAAGTAATTCATGTACTCCAACTAGCAGAATACACGCCTGTGTTGTTACAAGTAATGAAATTCGCTCATGCCTTGTGCCATCTGATGACTTTGTCATGGCACCTGCTCTCTGTCAATAAATTATTGACAGATCACAGAACATAATTAAACATTTTTACTTCAGATAAAGAAGTCACTGAGATGTATCACCAGACTGTACAGCATCTGCAGTTGTGCTATACTTCCTGACAGCAAGAAGACTGGCTACTGATCTTTTTTATGAGACATTTCTAATTCACTATTTTCTAAGTGGATTGGCGTTTAACAAGCTGTCAAAGAACACTGTGTCCAGAGCCTCCCATTAGTAGTAAATTCTCTGTTGTCACAAACAGGTGTTAGCAGCACCATTCCTGTTCTTAAAGTCATTTAAAGAAGATGTGACACTTTTGTTTCAAATAATAATGCAGGAGAGACAAGAACTCTAAGGATTTCTTCATGAGCAGTACTTAATTTTGGTGTCTTTACAGGTATGACATAATGAAGAGTTGCTGGGATGCTGACCCTTTGCAGAGACCCACATTTAAACAAATTGTACAAATGATAGAGCAGCAGCTTTCAGATAATGCCCCCCGGGTAAGTTACGGATTAAATGGTTTCAAGCCAGATGTTATACTGGAGCTGTGAGAAGCAAAGAGCCAGGCACTGCATTTCTAGCATGACTTATGTAGCTTTGCAGCATCAGTCTGGGTAGTAGGAATGATGTTTGGGCTATTCCATTAGACAGTGATTATCTAAGCCCATACCCAAAATTTACTAGCTGCAGAACATTTTTTGCATTACTAATGTTTCTCACTCACAATAGACCTGTCACAACAATTTTGATGTTACAAAATGCAATGGTACTGCATAAATTCATCTTATCCTAAACTATGAGAAATTCTGTTAATCTGGGAAACATCTCAGAAATGAAGTATAATTAGTTTTTATTAGGAAAGCTGTTGGATGAAGGGGTGGAGCCTTTGGTGCCCTTCTGTATCTTCTCATTTTCCTCCCCTAATACTATTTACATAATCTTGGGGGTATGTTGTGACAAATTGTATGTGCTGCTCTTTCAACCATTCCATACTGAAAGATTATTCTGAGTAGGCAACTGGGCAAAACAGTCCAAAGAAAAACTGGAGGCACACCCTAAACTTGGATTTTCTCTCTCCATAACTTTGTGTGTTACTCAGGTTTACAAAAGTATGTTTAAACCTGATTTAAAAATAAAGCTTCCTTTTACCTTCTGGATGCCTTGTTTGGGCAGAGAGTACATGGCTTCCTGACAATTTGAGAAAAGCGGAAACTGAAAGCTGCTGGTGTTCGATTGCATCCTGTAGTGTATTTTTGGCAGGTGCAGATATTACTAAAACAAAAGCAAGAATCTGAAGGAATTATTAGTGAGGTTTCTGGGGGAGCTTAGTAATAACCTGAGCTTTTTTTTTCTTTTGAGCTCAGCTGAAATTTGGCATGCAATTGGAAGCTACAGTTTTTTTAGTAACTGAGATTGAGCTTCATGATTCTTTAAAATAGCAGTTAAGCCCAAGACCTTTTGAAACTGTTCTGATTTGCAAAGAATCTCCTGAGCTGGAAGCTACACAGCAGTGTGTAGTATGCAGTGGGAAAAGGCTAAGAAAGGAATGCTCTCCAAGAATAAGTGAAGGGAGCAGTCTGCAGTGTATTGACACCAGTCTTTGGCTTCTGCAGGTTTATGCCAACTTCTCAACCCCACCTTCCAGTCAAGGAAATGCTCCAGATCACTCGGTGAGGATTAACTCGGTGGGCAGCAGTGCTTCATCTACTCAGCCTCTCCTGGTACGCGAAGATGTTTGAGTGGCATATGAAGAAGAGGAGATCAGATGTGTTAGCTGTTTGTATTGTGCAGGGGCTGAGAGAGGCACGACCTCAATAATTTCTCTTTCTTTTACTCACTACTACCACTGTGTAGCTGAAATGTTGTAATACTGTCCTTTACCATGCACTGTTCTACATAAACTTAATCTGCTGAGCACGGTTACAGGCATCATTGCAGTGTTAATTGAAGCTGTATATATTTCGCTGTATTGTGTGTATTTGCAGTAGAGAGCCAGATGTGAAGGAAAAAAAAACAACCGACAAAAGAAATACTAAGCCAGGGTGTGGAATTAGATGACTGTAGATCAAACCAAATCTGCAGTGATTCTTCTCTGGATCTGTGCCTGGCATGCATACGGTCATTTTCCAGTTAATCTTGTTTTCCTGAATTTATGAAATAAACAAGTATTAAGTTAATGGTTTTGTAAACCCCTTTCCACATCCTGCCAAGCCTGAGAGGCTTTCCCAGGCAGGTATCATAGGTTGAAGGCCTGTGAAGGTGGTGTATTTACCTGGGAAAAAGAGGTGAAGGAACCAAGACCCTTCCAAAGTTGATCTGCACAGCTGGAAACCTTCCTGGGAGCTCTGGGGTTTAAACCAGAGGAGAAGGGAGGAAGAGCTTGGATTTTTATTTCCCACCTGTGCTGTCACCCTTGCAGACCAGTTGCACGGTTTCCATGGATACATGCACTACTTCCCACCAGTGCATTGCCTGCCAGAGTGAAGCTGCCCATTGCTCGGTCACACTGTGCCATGGAGCCTGAACTGCTCCAGTGGCCCTCTGCCTGGGGTGCCCAAAGACTTTGACATTTGTTTGGCTAATAGTTGCATCTAAAGGTGTTCACCAAAGATAGGTGGGCCCTGCCAAACTGGACAAAAAAGAGGAGGAGGGCTGCTTCCTGCGTGTCTGGGGAAGAGGCCGTTTAACGAGTCATCTTATCTAAGGGAGAGCAGAGAAAAAGATTGCTCTCCTGGGGGCCCTTTCTTTATCTTGTCCTACCCAGGTGAATCTTTCCCACAGGCAGTCTTGGACGGTGCTAACTGGAAAGGGCTGTTTTCCTCCACCCCAAGCTGTTTCTGTTGTAGTCCAGAGATGATAATGAGGAAGAGTCTAACTGAGAAGTGCCAAATTTACAAATGGCATAAAAGAAAGAATCCTTTCATTCTTCTTTAAAAGACGTGAAGCTTTGGGGTCAGCATCTGGTGAGCCCAGGGTTGTGCTTAAAAAAGTGTTTTCTAACCCCTTTTCTTCCCACCAGGAACACTGCTGGTTCTTTTCTTCCTTTGTTTCTGACCCCTAAGAATAAGTAAAGGCATTGAGAGAAGCATTTCTCAGAGGCAGAGTACTACTTGAGTACGTATTTATTTACAATGCACTTAAGCACTCTGTAACTTTTACTTTACCAGGATTTTGGTTGAGTTTACATGCAATTCAAATGTGTAACTAACTGCCCAAATACAAGGTAATTGTAAATACACACACTGGTAGTATATTTTGGGTTGCATTGAATACCGCGCTCCTTCTATGACTGTGCATTTGGTTTATTGTTACAGGAATCCGTCTTTCAGAGTTATATAAAAAATTAGCCATTTGCACTGAACTTACTTAGGCTGTTGCACCTTTCCAAAGTTAGCCATTTGTTTGGATGCACTCTTATGCGTACTAGTTGTTGAGCATTTTCAGTTTAATGCTATAAAAGCTCTTCTGTAACGTGTTGGCTTTTGGAGCAGCTGTAGACAAACTAGTTGTTATAGATGTCTCGGTACTTTACAGACACTTAGCTGAAAGAGGTTTGGGTTTTTTTGTTCTTGAAATTTATATTTTTATAATTTGGGGGGGGGTTGAAACTTATTTTGCAATGGCTTGGTGTTTTGAATGGGTTTATGCATTGTTTTTGTAAATATGGAAATGTAGCAATAATGTCCTTTTGACTATTCTCAGTCCTTGAGTCTCAAAAATATTTTTTTATATATATATATATGCAAAAACTATATGTATAAATATGTAAGTGTTTGAAAGTTTATGAAACACTTATGGATATGTTGCTCAGTTGTAGAATTGCAGTTAAGAAAAGTTCAAATAAATCTGTAAATATGTATTCAAATGCTACTGATGTGTATTATGTTAAGGTAGAATATTTTCAAATAAGTCTTAATAAATTCCTAGGTTGAAGCAAAATCTCAGTGTCTGGCCACACACAGGTCAAGTCTGGCATTCTGAAGCACTTTTGCAAATACATGCCAAAAAATTGTATTTGCTATTTAAGTTCTTTACCTGTGAATATGTGGGACAAATTCTTGAAAATTACAGTGCAGCTTTGTTCTGGAAGAAAATTGCAGTTAGAAGATTGATCTTGTAGGCTGTTGGTGCTGTCTATATGTCATGAATAGTGTTTAAAATGAAGATGTCTCAGTATTGCTAAGGGTGTGGTTACAGAGGCAGTTGGAGCCACTCAAAGGCTGCAGTGATGCTGGATATTGCCCCTTCCTTGAACAAATGTACATGCTCTTGGCCCCTCTTTCAGGCTGGCATGAGTGCTCATGCTGGACTGGCCAAGTGCAGCACTGCTGGCAGGCAGCAGGAGATACCTAGGGCTGCTGTGGTGGGAGCAGGGTCATAAAGGGAAAGCTCCCCTTGCTTGAGCAGGTACTCTGTGTCTTAGTGGGAGACCCTCTGATGTAGTTTCTCCAGGTCTGAAATCTATGACTCCCCTGCTCACACTTGTTCCTGTGCTGCCTAAGGGTTTGCCTGGTTGGTATGTGATTCAATAGTACTTATAGAGACTATAAGTCTCTAGAATTACCCTACTCAAACCCCTACTAACATATGAGAGACCTCAACTGTTTTGGTCCCTAAACATTCCTTTTCTGTCAGCAGACCACCTTGAAAACCTCCCTTCCTTCAGCTTCCTTTGTTAAACAGCTTCCTTTTTTTCTTCTTTTTTTCTGCCACACAGGTCTTCACTTTGCTTGTTAAAACTAATTAAGGAAATTATAACCTAGTTTTGTCAGGACCCATGAGGTACAAGCTTTGTTACAATTGGCATTGTCATTGTTTTTAATAATGCTTCAGAAGATACCAAGATGATGTCTGATATGGAACCATTTTTTTCCCATCTTGTCCACCCCCACATTCAAGCAGAGTAGAATTCATACTGAGGGATTTCTGCAGCTGAATTATACAAATAATTTGTGAATTCTTATTTAGCATAGCCAAAGGAGCTATTTTATGTATTTATTTGGTTAGCACATCATTAATTTTATTATCCTGAAATGTTTCCCATTCCCCAACACCCTAGGATATTGCATCTCTGTTTTCTGAAGAAAATCTTGCTCCTATTTTCTTATTACAAGGCTCACAGTGATTACTACCTCCATTCCTGCTCATGGTCAAACAGCACATTTCCTTTTGAATTATTTTATTGTGCCAGTTCGAAGCAATAGCTTTCATGGAAAAGCACATACTGATATTTAATGTGTATTTTGTGTGCCCTTCAAAGCATTATTGTACCCATCTGTAAAGAGCAAACTGCACCATGTTATCAGCATGGACCATGGGAGCCATGGACCATCATGGACCAAGTGTCTGAAGGGAGAGTGCAGAAGACAGGTTCAGGCTCTTCACTGTGGTGCCCAGTGACAGGACCAGAGGCACTGGGCACAAATGGAAATGTGTAAGTGTCCCTCAACATCAGGAAACACCTTTTTCTTACTGTAAGGGTGACTAAACACTAGCAAGGGTTGTCCCAGAGATTGTGAGGTGTCTGTGCTTGGACATAATCAAAAACCATGTGGACATGGTCCTGAGCAATGGGCTTTAGGTGTCCCTACACGGCAATGGGCTTTGGGTGTCCCTCCTTAAGCAGAGGAGTCGGGACAGATGACCTACCTTCCAAACTCAACCCTGCTGTGATTTTGCAATCAGCCAAGGGCACTTTGGAGAATCTCAGCTGTAACATGCACTTGGCCAGACGTAGAATAGAAAATCCTCCCCTTACACTGAACATTGGAGAGTGACTTGTCTTCTGTTTCCTTTACTAGCTAGAAAAGAAAATACTTGTAAGCTCTGTGGGAGAGAAGAGGAAAGATCATGGAAACACTAGGGTACACACCGAGTTAGTGATCAGTATCATATGCCTCACCACCAGATTTTTTTGTTTCTGGTTCTCCTTTACATCTCTCCATAGGTCTTTGGGAAGGCAAATGGAGATGTAATGTTCCGGGGCAAAGTTGCCAGGGAATGACCATTCACACCCTGGACCAAAATTTTCACACGGATCACTGGAGAAGTTGGACAACTGCATCCTTAATTCTAGTGTGTTGTAGGCTGAAACCCAGAGAGTGAAATGTTTCCCTCTTCCTGTAAATAGATTAGGGAACTTCCTACTTGTCCTGTAGGGAGGTCTGAGTCTCAATAGAGGAGAAGGAACAGCTGCATAGACTTTTTAGCTTCTGGTTTAGAACCTAAGTGGTAACAAAAATGCTGTAACTCTGCAGTTCAGTTGTGGCTTCCAGAAACTTCTGTAACTATGAGTAATGGTTAAAGATGACCTTCAATTGCCATGTTTCTGGTGCACTAATTTCTTAGGAGATTATGCTGTAACCAGTAATTTTCTGTCTAGAAATTGCTCTGAAGCTGTTTCCTGAAGGATTGTCCATATTTCTTATATTGATTATCATTCACTCTTCTTGGTGAGGATCATTATCTGTCAGTTGCCAGCCAGGCAGCAGAGATTATTTACTAGCAGCAGCAGCTCCAGTCACTCGATTTTTGTAGGTTGTGACAGGCAGCAGAAACCAGTCTAGCCCAAAGGGTCTGCTGGGCTCTGAGTGTGTGCTCCCCACTAAGCACCGTCAGCAACACCAGGTAAGGGCTTTGCTTGGCACATTTAACCATTTATCCAACCATCAGGCCCCCACATGGGAAGGCACAGCATGTAGCTTCCCTTATAGACCAGTAAGCATCAGTGTGTACCACGTTACCCCCAGGACTTTCTCTGGCTGCAGAAAGTACAAAATGTGTACGTAGGAGTGCCACTGGCTGTTCTTCTGTAAATTATACTGCACCTATTTTTGACTGGGCAGGGGCCTTGCTCTTAATGTGTGGTTGTGGGTGGAGCTGGTGTGGCCTTCAGAACCCTTCCCTATGGCCTGAAGGATGCCAGCTTAGAGAGAGAAGTTTCTCCTCCCCTCCAGGGTGGTTACCCAGCAACAGAGCCTTTCTGTGCATGTGCTGCATGTGCTGTTACTGCCAAGGCGTGTGTCCTTCTGGTACTTTTCCATTCGATAATCAAATAGCAGAATCATAACCCACAGATCAAGAAATGAAACTAAACAATGTTGAAGTATTAATATTTTAAAATTAAATCAGTTCCTCACAGCAGTGCAATAAAAAAGGGCAGTTGCAACCTCATAGATGCTATTTTTGGCATTTTCTCTTTTGAGTTAAAATAACAAAGCCGATTCAAACTTACTTATGAGATGAAAGCGTATTTGTATTTTCCCCTTCAGTCATTTTTCATTTAAAAGCTGTTTGCATTTTTCTTCTTTTGATGAGACTGAACACTAGCTAGCTACTTCCAGAAATTAGCACTATTTGAAATTTCCCACGTTCTTGTGTAACGTATTTTGGGTTTTAAGTCACTCTGGTCGATAGGATGTCTCTGAGACAAGGGACACAGGGAAGGACTTGGACTAGAAACAACAGATCGAAGTGGCAAATGCTGCACCAAAAGCAGTAAAGCAGTTGCACATCTCCTGCTGCCTGAGGACAGCCTGGAGTTGCTGCATTGCTAAGAGAAACAGAAGCCATTCAAGCCTCTTGGGCTGGATACCAGCACATGGGCAAGCCTGGCTGCAGCAGAGGAAGAAATATTGGCTTTATCCCTTCAGAAGTTAGGCCTGTAAAGATTTCCTCTAATCCTGGTGTTTGCAAAGCTCTTTTGAGGGAAGAGGAAGAAATGACTGGTGTAATACATTTTAGCTGTTCAGTCTAAAAACATTGACACTAAAAAGGGTAGTGGTGGGGAATTAAATGTATTTTACAATACTTTCTCTTTTAATAATGGAAATAAATATTTATAGAGGATGTTTGTCAGGATCCTTTGAACTATATCGATGAATAAGAAATGAAGAAGGATAAAATCAGATAGCTTCACTACAAGTAGTTACCTAAATTTTGAAGTTTTATTTTTTCCTTTTAGAACTTCTAGCATTTTGGGGCATGGAGAAAATATAAGAATATGAGCAGTACTGATAGCTCCTCCCTCCCCAGAAAATTAATAGAACACAAGGACTATAATTACCTTTCAGAAATTTATTGTTAAAGTACTGGAGACTTCCGGGGCCTGGGGCAATACCAAGGAATACCTGAGCCCGGTAATGGGGAGTCGCCATTTAGAGGGAGAGCGCTGTGTTACAGGGAAGTGGCTCCTGCAGGAGCCGGAGGACGTGGCTGACCAGTGCCTTGGTGCTTCCCATCTGGCCATCAACTGTCAGCTCCTGAGAGATTTCCTAGCATTTCTCAGACCCCTTTGAATGGGAGCAGTTGTTTTGAGTTTCACATGTAAGGGGTGGAAGGAAAAAGAACCAAGCTGTTTTGATTCTGGTCACTTGAGTGGAAGGAAAAAAAACCAAACAATTTTTTTTAAATAAAAAGAACCTTCTTTCAAGATTCCTCCATTGATTTCCAGTAGTATTGCACTGCTTGCACTCTGCTGTGTGTTTCCTTCTGGGAGGCAGCAGCAGGACCAAGGCAGCAAGAGCAGTGCGATTGCGTCATGGGGATGAGCACCCCCAGCAGTGCACACCAGACAGCTTCCCAGTGGAGCCATGTAGAGAAGAACATCTGCACTGTATCTCATTGGCCCCTGGCAAAGAAGCCACCAGCACTTGACAGGGGGCAGGAATTTCTCTAGCACTGAGAGGAGTTAACCCAGAGGATTTGCTTCCTGGGTAGTCTCTGTTACTCTGTTAATCCCAGCAGGAAGCATATTATCTGCTTCTTTACAGCCTCTGCCCCAAAGAGCTGGAATGAAAAAATATGTTTCAGGATCTTTTATCCTTCTTTCGTTTTGGTGGTTTTCTTTGTTTGTTTTTGTTTGGTTGGTTGGTTTGGTTTGCTTTTTTTTATTGTTCCTTTATAAAGTTGCCTTGCCACTCTCAGCTCTTGCTGGGTTCAATATTTTGTATTTTTCTGAGAAGGAATACAATACTGGAGAAGATCCTGGTTTTAGGCAAGCTGCTCAAGGCCTCTCTCTAGCAGGAGGATGCTCAGCTCTCTCTTTGGGATGTGTGTGTTGTTTTTTGCTGTAGCTGCAGCAAGCACTGGCCCCACAGGCAAACACACTACTAGGGCAGTCATCACTGTCTGACCCAAGCCCCTCTGGCCTCTTCCTTGAACGGCTTTAGGAACAAACCTCCTTTTAATCATCTTTGTAAGCTATTGTTGCAATTACGTAGGATCCTGAGGCCATGTGATAGTCATGTGTGCCAATCACCACCCCGGCACTTTCCCAATCACAAGTAATAGATTGATCCACCTCCTTGGGATCAGAGCGGCGCTGTCAGCTCTGCCCCGAGCAATGCCTGTGTGAACAACCATGTGACAGCGGTTTGGACCTGCTCTTGTCATTTGATCAAGGCAGAGAGCTTTCTCCCCTGAATGGAAGGAGGAGAGGGAGGGGAGAGCTGAAGGAGAACCATGTTTTGTCATGTTTGTCATGGCAGTAAAAGAATTCAGATTGAAAACAAACCTGCTTCATTACACTTTGCCCTTAGTTCAGAGTTAGAGAGAGAAAAACGAGGGTCTTGATAGAAGGTCAAAGTATTTTGCATTATACATTACAGAATCACTAGTAATGTAGTTACAAATTCTGAAGAAAATATCTGTTAACCAGTTGGAAAGTAAGAATTTCAATGTTTTCATTTACCATCTAGTAACTGGACAGTCCAAGGAACCACTTATATGACAAGAGAAATATTTTCAGAAATAAAATCACCAAGGATGTTTTCTGGCCTGATGCCCACACGTCTTGTAGAGCAACACATGCAGCTGGTGTTGCCAGCCCAGAGAGCATGTGAAGATTCATCATCTTTTCAAGATTTTTTCTTCTGATATCAAAAGCCTCTCAGAAACAGAGCCTGATTTATGCCCAAGCCCATGGATATACACAAATTAAAACTGTGGACGTTATCTTGATAAGTATCTGCACATCTTACCTGCCTACCCAAGCCTTCTCCTTCCAGTCAAGAACAGATAGGAAAAAGCTGTAGTTTTTTACTTGTGTGCAGGCAGTTCTAGAGCAAAGATGGCACAGAGAACCACAGACCATGCTTGTGCTGTGCTATGAGATCGTTACAGTCATATGATGAGCTATCTAGATTGTTTGGCACCCGAACTGTAATCTGTGGTTACACACAAGCCTAACCACAGCAATACCTGCAAATATGGTTAAAGCTGATCTACAGCATATCAGCTGGAAAAGGAAATGTATCTGCTCCTTTGCACAAGGAACTTGAACAAAACCTGTTTTGTTTCTCCTCCATGACAAAAAAACAGCCTCTGGGGCTCAGCGGAAGTTTTAGAAAATAGGCTAAAACAAGCTTTCCTACACTGAAGCATTATCATCCTCTGGGATGTCTTTTCCTCTTTGCGTAAAAACCAAAGAGGTCAACCATCAAGTAAATGGTTATTTTAAATTATAAAGAGTAATTTTTCTGGTGGCAGATTAAACATGAATTGCACTCTAGCACACATTTTTCTAGGTTCAAATTCCTATAAAAATATGAAATTGCTCAGTGCATCAAAAAGTGGAAAGGAGAGGAGGCAGGAAAGCCAAGCCTTGTGATGTCAGAGCTGACTGGCTGGGCTGGGCTGAGCTTCTCAGGGGGCAGTTGTACCTGTTGTGAAATCCAGTGTAGCTGTGTTGCAGGTTAATCTGGTTTCCTGGACAATTAATGTGGTGGGTTTATTTTTTGCTGTGAGATAGGATTAAAAGAAAAAGCAAAGTAGGACTAAACTTGAAAAGGTATAAAGAAAACCTTATTAACAGAATTAAAAGAAAAAAAAAA
>VYXF01005266.1:641619-672922 GCA_013397295.1 Polioptila caerulea | reverse complement strand
TCCCCGGTGAGGGGCTCGGCAGCCCCTCCCCACCCCTCCAGGGACACAAAATCTCAGCTGGGCCAGGGGGACCAGCCCAGGCCCGGCCACAGGGGCCAAGCGGGGCTGGCCCGGCCCCAGCCCGCCACCTCCTCCAAGGCCAGAAGCCGAAAGAGTCACCCTCAGCTTTTGTCTTAAAACCTGTGTTCACAAAAGGCGTATCCACCCTCCATTGGCTCAGTTATGTGTCAATCTGAGATTGACTACTGACTGGTTCTCCGCTACATCTGCAGGAAGCCAACAAGGTCCCAAATAGGGAACTACTCCACATCAAAAATTGAATCAATGCCAAACAAGGACAAGCTGGAGGTCATTCCTTCAGTGGGGAGGCCAGGACAGACTCTTTTCAAACTCACGTGGAAGGAGAAGGCAAGAGCACAGCAGTCTGCAGGAGTGAAGGAGCCCTGCAGTAAGGCTGAGTTGTGAGAGCCATACTGAGGATGTGAGGTCAGACACCCAACAAAGACCCCAAACAAGGGGAGATCCAGCCTCAAAGCTGACCATCTATAGAGACTTTATCTGTTTCCCTGGGAAATTATTTCTGGCTTTTAGCGTTGCAGTCTTGGACAACAGCCCCATCAGCTGCTTCAGGGGAGGCTGGAAACAAGTGGTCTATCACCTGCACCTTGGGAATAGCTGCCTCATGACAGGGATATATCTTCTTAATCCAATGCAGTGACCAATATTTGCTGCTCTGCACCACAAGACTACATATTTCTTCTAATTTTCCATCTTGCCCAGTGTTATGGTGAATATTTGTGACGAATCTATTCCACTAAATTTCTTTTTTAAGACCTTGGAAGTAAGAAAAGCCTTCTTCAAAAGAAAATGAGGCAAATATTTTCCTACATCCCTGAGCAGTGTTGTGCAGACTTGATGCAGTTGGTAATGAGGTTCCAGGTCATTTCTTATTTTGGGTACCATCTGCTGCAAAAGGAAATAACAACCAAGTGTATTTTATAAACACCATATGAATACGGTTAATTCTGTTTAATAATGTCCAAAACTTCTCTCCTGCCTAAGTATATGCTGAACTTGAAAAGACCATTCCTGAACATCCGTAAAGCTTCGGAAAGTCTATCACTTCCAAGCAGACAGACTCAATATAATTCTTTCGAAATAGATGTTAGCATTTTACCCCAAGTGTAGAGAGTGGGCTCTACAGGGCTGCTGTGACAGCCAGCTCTATGTCTATGCATCATGACTTATGCATATTATGCATATTATGACATGACTATGCATGACAGACTAACCATGGAGACTTTACAAGAAGAAGAAGAAGAAATACTTTGGAATTTGCATTTTTCTTTCACCTATCCTTTGTGCAGCATTTTTAGTCTTACTGTCAAGAGGCCTTTTGTCGTGAAAAAAAATCTGATTACTTTTGACAAGTCTGTCAAGAAAACTGTTTTACCAAGTGCACGCAGATGCAACTTGCTAAGCTAACTGTTTGCTTCTAAGGATGCTCACTGTTACTGGGGTAGCTCCTGCCAAAGCATCTTCTTCATTACATCCTTACCAGTGCTTTCCTGCACCCACCTGTAGTCCTTGCGCAGCTGCTCTTCTCCTCCGTGCCTACCACAGAAGTATGTGGGAAGAAGTATACAGAAAGGATAAAAGTAGATAGGCTAAATGTGTGGAAGACATGAATTCTGTGCTATTTTGTCCATGCAATCTGAACAAGCTCCTGAAACAGTCTGGCACAGGCACTGCCGTCAGACATACAGCTCCCCTGGGAGGCACTCCACAGGGTTGATGGCACCCAGCTCTACTGCCTGGAGGAGTTGCTCCCAGGACAGGGAGAGAGAGCAGTTTGGGGTAATTGCAGAGCTAATTTTGGCTGGAAGGAAAAAAATCTTCCTGCCAGGGAAATAGTTTAACTACTGGCAGCAGCACAGTATGTACCTTCCAGTTATGTTAAATTCTACATCATGAATTATGAAATATATTAAATAAGCTCAGGTCCAATACTGATGCTTGTGCCATTCCATTAAGGGCTTTATTGAAACAGAGGTAGTTCTCACTGTGTTTTGTTTAAAGAAGGTTTCAGTTCATCCTTAGACACCACACAAACCAGCATCTGGTGCTTGAGCAGGTAGGGTTTTGTGCTGAACTTTATGAAGAACCACCTGAAATGAAGAAGTATCATAGCTCTTGCCTCCTAGTTTTCTCCCTAATCTGCATTTGCCTCTTGTTCTGGGAACAGCAACCTATGGCTGTGATTGGAGGCAGATCACTCAAAGAATATTTTTTAATCATATTAATTGTATTCTAAGATACAAAATCAGATAGATAAGGACTGTAAAATTACCCTCTAAATGAGGTGGTCAATAACCAAGTAGATTGCCTCTACTTTTTCTTTTATTTAAGCTTATGGCCCATGATTTAACATTTCTATTGCAATCTTTCCCATGTCGTCAGTGGACTGGGCAGAGGCAGTACAAGGAGGAGACAATGCCACCAGGCTGGGACAGATGCCCATAGAAGGGGTGAGAGTGTCTCCCCATTGTTTCCCACGTGAAATGTACAGAGTAATTTCTAAGCACTGACCTCTTCCACACTGAGCACAGATTCCCTTTTTCATGCTCTTATCTTTAGTCTGCATGCCATGATCAGCTGAACCTTATGGGACGTTTTCTTCTGCTTTTCCAGCCCAAGTTCCTGTTTAGAAACAGACCTTAAGTAGTCTATCACTAACCAGATTGGCCACTTCTTTCTTCCATTTTTCTCTTCAGCACATTTATTTCAATGTCTTATTTACAAAACTAACCATAGAAAAGATCATTCTCCCTCTTTTAGTTGCAGACATTACTTCATCTAATTGCAGCATCCTGAATGAGGATCTGATACATGGGATTGAGTAGCAGTGAGTCCATTTACACTACTGGCTACATCAGGTAACAGCTTACTCCCAATTGCCTCCTGCCTCAGGTCTGGTCATGGTGAAAATATGGAAAAGCAAGAAGACAATGTACCCATATCTGTGTGACCCTCCACAGAATCACAAGGTTGGAAGAGACCTTCAAGATCATCAAGCCCAACCCATGCCCTAACACCTCTACTAGATTGTGACACCAAGTGCCACATCCAGTCTTTTTTAAAAGACATCCAGGGATGGTGACTCCACCACCTCCCCAAGCAGACAATTCCAGTAATTTATCATTCTTTCCATAAGAAACATTTTCCTAATATCCATTCTATATTTCCCTTGATGCAACTTAAGACTCTGTCCTCTCTGTCAGCTGCTGCCTGGAAAAAGAGACTGACATTCCCCTGACTACACCCACCTTTAAGGAAGTTGCAGAGAGTGAAATAAATTGGTTTGTTGTTTAATAAAAAGTAGCTGGCAAGACCAAGAATAGAAGTTTTCAGAATTCAATTAAAAAATTAGAAGTACATGGTGAGATCTGATTTCCAAAGAGCCTCCTCCTTGGGGCAGCAATGCCTGTAAGTGGGAGGCTCAGCTTCACCAGGTGACACACTAGCCATGCTGTCCCTTGGCATGGAAGTGGATGCCCTCTCTGTTCAGGCTTTGCACAGCAGCAGCATGCTCTCCTTGACACTCTTGCTGCATGGCACCACACAAGAGGTGGGAAAGCTCCTTCTGCAGGTATTTTGAAGCTCCTTCTGCCCTTGAATTTGAAGAGTAAAAGGATAACTGTGCACTTAGTAAGAAAGCTGGTCTGCACAGTGAACTGGGACCTTAATGAAGCCTTGGTCATATTGGTACTGGTAGAGGGTAGCAAATCAAGATGGAAAAGCTCAAGGTCAAGATAAAGGATGATGGTCACTAATTACCATCATGGGCAAAGAGGACTTGATGTGGAGACGTGGTTTAGTGGTGATCTTGGCAGTGCTGGCTTCATGGTTGGACTAGATAGTCTTGAAGGTCTTTTTCAATCTAAATGACTCTATGAGTCTGTGAAGTTGGTGGAAACTTCAAAGTTTCATTTTCTTCATAAGTTTTGCTCTTTTTTTTTTTAACTGCTTTTTTATCCCTAGATATATGTTTGGATTGGTTCCATTTTGGAGGCCAGGTTTTGCATAGTCTGTTACTTTCCAAAGCATTACCCACCCAAACAGGTTTTCAAATGCATTTGAGCCAGCCAAGATCACAGCTTTTATTTATTAACTTTTATTTAGTTATTTATTTACTTATACATATTTATTTCCTTTATGTATCTGTGTATTTATTTGCCTTTATTAATCTGATGAAATAGGCACATACTTTAAAAAACTACATAAAATACTATTATGTTGAGGCATAGAAGCAGAATCAACATTTAAAAACCAGGTTTGAAAGACAGCACATGTTTTTGCATGTGTGTGTGTGTGTGTGTGAATCGGTGCTCTCTGGGTGCATATTTTGTCTGGTTTGGAAGGGTGTGATGCTAATTGCCATGTGCTGAATTCTTTTGAACATGGGCTTTCTGTGTGGATTTCCCCCTCCTGAGTAGAAGACTATTTAGGCTGCATGTATTTTTAAAGTAAAATTAGATATCTGTGGAAGGTTTACAGTAATTCACTTTCAATTTAGGGCTGTTTTTTGAACCAGAACAAATAGCTGAGCATCTGTTACCCTGAAAATGCTACAAAATGCAGTCACCAGGCAAAAATCAAACATCTCTGAAAATGATTATTTTGGCTACATAATCAAGCAAGCAATTACTGCATTATCTACAAAGTATGATCATACATTATTAATACATTTTCAGAGAAAAAGGTTTCAGTAAATGCAGTTTTTCTGGCTTTTATAATACTCAAGACCCAGATGTAATTCTAGCTGATTGAAAATATTTCATGGCTTTTTCATTTCCCAGTTTAAGGTGCAGTTTGGTTTGACATGAGGGACAGTAAGGAGGGAGCAGGAAGAACAGAAGGATATGGACATCTGTGTAAGTGATTACAGACATCCTTCCTATGTGTCATGCATATCCAAAGCCAGAGAGCCAATTTTCCAGTGGAAAAGTATTTAATAAATGCAAACAGTATAGTGTGCTGTGCTATATACAGGACTTTGTATTTACATGTACAGATACACAACTGGGAAGGCCTTTTTCACTGACCACCAGAGTTTCATGAGATACAGAGAGAACATTTTCAGAGCTGGGAGAAGGGCCAAAGAGAAGTGTGACTTTTGGTGTTCTAGGCTGCCGTGACTTTACAAGCTAATTTCCATCTTCAAAAGCATCTGAAAGGAAGATTAATTTAAGTTAATTTTGGCTGTCTGAATGTTAGGCATCCTAGCCAAACTCCAGCCCCAGTTTGTTTCTGCAGCCAGCAGAGAGACTGTTTCACCTGTCTTGGATGCTTACCCTGTGACAGGATGAATCACTCAAGCTTACAAAAAAGGCATTTATACTGCTGAGGCTGTGGGAGGTGAATTCGTTAAACATTAACAGTTTCAGTCAGTTTGTAAATGACTTTTGGAAATGGAAATTAGTTTTCCAATTGACCTGGGGAAGTGAGTGTTCCGTCAGCCCTGACATGACTGAGCACGCCATAACCTAATGTCACCAGCTAGAACAGAAAGATTCACAACCTGGTTTTGGACAGGCTCTCTCAGGCTCCAGCTCCAATTCCTTTTCTAAAAGATACCTGAAAGTGTATCCTAAAATGTCACCAGGAAATACTTTTGCCTTATTGACAAACAGCCCAGGTTGCTTGGGAACTCATCTGTCAAGACTGCTCTAAAGATAAAGAAAACATAAGTGAGACCTAGCTGGGAAAGATCTTCTCAGAACTTGTGCTAGCGCCAAGAAGTCTTCTAGAAGGAAGTTGGTATAGAGAGGTGTGTGAGTGTGGGGGAGCGTGTGTGAAAACACTGGCAGGCAGGCAGGCATCACAATAATTAGTTATACAAATTACCACTAATGGGTGGCATCACTGAAGGCCATGGGATAAATTCATCCTTGGCATGAAGAGGAGTAATTAATCCTAAATGCACCCTTGTGATATAGGTAAGTGTTATTATTGCCCCAGTTTGACAGACATGGAGAGGTGATGTTTTGCCCTTGGCAATTCAGCTTTCCAGAAGACTGAAATAATTTATGGTGGAGGATTACGTTATGCTATTTAGATGACATTTCTTACAACATTGCAACACTGCACACACAAGAAATGCATGGGGTAGTCAGAGATTTTTGAAGCTGATTTACCGACAGAAAATTCAGCAAGCAGGTTCATGTTGGGGTGATCTGGAAAACCTCTAAACACACAACACGGCAGTGTTTATGCTGGCACACATGCGTCAGTAAGGAAAACTTGCTTTTCAGCAATGGAAACTTTCTGAGTGTCTTTTTTCCTTTGAAAGTTCACACTTTCGGTAGGTAAACAACAGCTCTGCTCATCTTTTGAGGTTTTCTATAAAACAGTCCCTGATTGGGCTCTAGGCTTTTCCCTGCAGCATGTAAATCATCCTAATGCAGTCCTTGAGCCTATTCCCCTCCCCAGTTTATTTGCTGGTAAAGACTCGATGACCGTCAGCCCAAAGAGTTCTGCTGCACTTTGGTAAGTCTCCCAAGCAAGGGAACATTTTAAAGTCACGCCTTCAAAGATGTGCTATCCATAGCATGAGGAGACTTAAACTGTGTACCATATGTTTAGCATAGAAAGGTTTCAACACATAGCAAGTTACAGCTGGACAGACAGATTGCATGTTGAATTTCCTCCACATTGATCTGTAAAGCACACAAGCTATTTGCATTTCCTGTATGTTTTCATTCAGTTCAAATAATTTTGATAGTAAAAATCAAAATCTACAAGGACACGGAAATCTAGCTTTCTTGACTGAAAATGAAGTTTCGGAACAAAAAACAACAAGCAATCTAGATTGGCTGGAATTTAAGCAATACTTTTGGTATCTGTTTCTAATGCTAGGGAAAAGAAAAACATCTTATTACAAGACAAAAGCACAATCAGACTGAATTATGGCTGCACAATGCTTACTTACTTCATTACACAGGAAAAATACTGAAAACATCTATATTTCTTATAGAAATAGTTCATCTTTTATTGATTCTGAATCAATGAGTTTATCCCTTAAATTTTGCACTTCCTGAAATTTTAAAAATAAATAAAATGTTAAAAATACAAATTTCTGATTTCTTTTCTCAGAGAACTGTTGCTTGGGACCATTCTGAAGCTCTCAGAGGAAAATAGTATTTGAATACTTCCTTGATTTTGAAACTCCAGGTACAGGACACCAGTTTTTTGAACTAACATGCATTAGTAGAAAATGTCTTACCAAAAATTATTTAAGATACCCCAAGAGACAGATCATCATAAAATTCTCATGAGTACATTCCCTTCTGTGAAGTACAGGACCACCTCCCTGTAAAATGCAAAAAAGTTTTAAGTAAGTCTTTGGAGAAATCTTAGGAGCTGTGAGCATTTAGGCAAGTATTAAAATATATTAAAATAAAATGCCCTTTTGGTATGTTTATATTCATATCCTAACAACCTGCCATTAAACATTTGGACAAACGCTGATGTCTAAAAACATCCCCCCTGCTTGCTAGGCTCTCCTGTGAGGTCTCCTGTGAGAAGTGAGGCAGGAACTGCCCAGAGACTACCTCAGGCTTCACAGATAAAGCTATCCCTTAAACTTCTCCTTCAATAAGCTGGAAAGGAGATTTATGCGCCAGGAATGAACACCTGTCAGAGAGAAGTCAGGCTTTCCCCATGTCCAGCTGGGGTGTCACTGCCACCTGCTTCCCAGGGCAAGGTAAAAGAGCCCTGTGTTGAGAGTCTGAGCAGCAAAAGGTAGCCTGGCCTTGGCTTCTGTGATCCCCTCTCTGAGCTCCCTTAAATCACAGGGAATGGAGACACTAGAGGGCCATTTCTGTCCCTTTCTGCATCTCTGAGGTCCATATGTGGGACATTTTGCAGTCTGCAATATCAAAGACTCTAGAAATGTTGGCTTTCCGTCCATGCTCAGAAAACGCCAGGATGCAAATCACTCAAATGTCTTCAGAAACCCTTGGGAGCAAAATAATGTCGAGTTACTGCTTCTCTCATGGAGGCAGCGGTTGCCACTCTGGGTAAAGTTTGAGCTGTGTTCCTCAGTGAGGAAAGAATAAAGGTCCAAAATGCCCAGTGAGGAGAATTACAAGAGATTTCAAACTGAGAAAAACAGTGTAGAAGTTGGACTGTCTCTTCTCAACATTATACCCCACTCCTGAGAAAATCACCACAACACTGCACTCTTCCCCAGTGTATTTGTGTGCATACACACGTGTGCACACAAGGAGAGTGCGAGAAGAGAAACCCCCCGCACCAGGCGGTTTCAGTTTAGCCCCATTGCAAAATGTAGGTGGTTTATTATATTTTTGTCCGGGTGCAAAGGAAGCAAACGGCCCTCGCTGGGAAAGCGGTGGGGGCTGCCTGTCCCGGGAGCCGCAGATGCTCAGGAAGCCGAAGCACTGGCGCAGCTTCTGCATAGGAAGAGCTGCCCTGGCCGAGCCCCCGGGCCCGACCCCGCTCCCGCCAACCCCCGCCGCTTATCTAAGGTACGGCGGCTTCCTCGCAGCCCGCCGGCTGTGTGGCAACCTGCTGCTGTTTGTTGCGTAACAAAGCGGTTGCACAAGAGGATCTTAAGAAAGGATCAAATAATTAACAGTGAATAACTGCCACTGCGTGTTTTGACAACCTGAACCCGGACAATAGCGAGGGGCGAAATAAAGCGGCACGAGAGAATCTGTTTCCTGAAACGGTGCACGGGTGATTTAAACTCAGTGTCAGTTTTTCCAGCTAAAGACTCAGCTTTACTTAGTCTAGACCAAATCAGCTGGGGCTTAATCATTAGTCTGTTTATCTAGTGTTGGTTATGTTTCACAAGCCCGAGGAAAAACACACATCCTTGCTCTTGTGACCTCTTGCACATCTTTTGGGTTCTAGCCCAGCACAGCCTCATGTGCCCCCGTGTCATCCCTCACCACAGGACCAAAGTGACACTGAGTTGGTCCACTGTGAACTTGTGCTCTCAAGATACCCAACCATGACTTGGTCAAGTACAACTTTCTGCTAAGAACAAGATACAGAAACTTGCCCGGAGATGGGATAAATGGCATCAGGAGGGTCTTCTCTCACTGAAGTAGCTGCAGACAAGAGGTCTCCTGTAGCTGCTAAGAGCATGTATGAACACAGGAGACATTTTGCAGAAAACCTGACTTTGCAGGTAAAGTACCATGGGGGGATGAGCAAGCGAAGATTCTCTGTGACTCCCCACACAGATGAAAGAACTGGAGACAATTTTATTTTTTTTTGTTCAGTGTTGTATCACCATATCCTAACTTCTGTTAGAGAGAGAATAATAACCCTGAAACTTTGTGAAATTAAGCAGTAGAGTTTGCAGGCAGTCACAGAGCAGTTAGAAACCCTAGAGTAGATAACAAGTTGGAAATAAGATACCCCATACGTGGGTATTCATAAAGACTTGTCCACTACCATGTTACAGCAATTTTTATTTTCAAATTAAAAAAAAAAATTCTTATTGAAGAAAGTAGTCTAAGTCCTTGGACAAGAGCTTTAGCTCACAGTTCTTGATAAGCATTGTCAACTTACAGCACAAAGGAGAAACACGCTTTTCTGCTGATGAATTCCAAGTCTTTGGACGGGATGGTCAATGAGCTCTATTGGTAGGAGCCTGAAATGGCACTACCTGGGAACTCATGCATCAGTCAAGAGCCTCCTGACCTTGTAATTGTGTCACCCACAACATTTAGCGCCTGAGGCTCTGGTAGAGGATGAGCACAGATTTGGGAGCCTTCTTCAGCCTTTTGGTAAGGGTATGGAGAACTCTGTCAAAAACCAATGCAGGATACTGCCCTTGCCTCAGCGCAAGGAGGCAGACGTGTGCCAAGGATCTGGGAAGGATGAGTATTCCTTTCTTGGTATCCGAAGGCAGTACTCAGGCATATAAAGAAAATTATCTGTTATTATTCATCATCCATAATAAAATTATATTAAGTGAGAATCTACTATTAACTCTTTAGTGGTTGGACTTAGATTTTTCCAGCATGAGTTACACACTAATGCAAAATGCATTAGGCTTTTATGGTAAAATCCCACTAACTGCACCAAGAGGTTAATTAAACTGGAGAGAAGAAAATAAAGAGGCTTTTAGAATGAATTATTCAGAAGGTCATTAAGAATAAGGCACACATGAGAAGCATGATACTTAGAAATCCTAAATGTAAACACGCATTCCTGGATTAATGTGAGATTAAGAAGATAAAGAGAAGTTGTGCTGCTACTAACTATTGTTAAACAGCAGAGTTAGCCTGCATGCCTTTAAGAGCCACTTAACTGAGAACATTTCTGCTGCAGAGTACTAAGGAGGGTGAGATGGATGCTCTAAGGGGAGCAGTATCAGACCTCAGAAAGCTCCCTCCTTCTCTGTTGGCCACTTGGGTCTCCTTTTGTCATGGACCTCCTTGTCCCTGCTTAAGGTAGCACAGGCTGGGTACAGTGCCTGCAAATACATCCTGTCTCTACTGACAGCAAATCTCCAAGTGCCACAATCCCTGGGCACCCCCTGACAGAGCTGTTGTGGAGTGTAAAGGTCACTGCCTGCCTTTGCTGACCGCTGATCCCCTGGATGCACAGACTCAGATGTTCACACAGCCTGATGGCACTGACTGCTCCTCAGTGGAGGAAATCAAAATACAGGGAGCCCAGGTTTGCTTAGGGTGGCAGAAGAGTGGCATTAGCCTTCCTGCTGCCTTGGCCCCCACATAGGCATGACTCTAACAATGAGGCCATTCTTCTTTCTTCCCTGTCATGTCAGCTCTCAGAGCTGATTTTGACCAAAGCTGGCCAGCTTAACTCTGCACCAGACCCCCATCCCACGGTGTGTGAGTCACCTCATGAGCTGTCAGATGTATAAGAAGTCTCAAACACAGATGCTTTTTCTCTGAGAAGACTTTGCTTGATGAATGCTGTGGTGATCAGCAGATTCACCAAGACAGGCCCTTGCAGTATTTTCTGAACACTGAATGCTTTATTTGTCTCCCCTTATGAAGCTACAGTGCAGCCTCTGGTATTTTCAGCTACACTACTGCCATTTTACACTTTGAAGAAACAACAAATGCATGAATTAATGTGAGCTTTCTGGGCTTGAGTCTCATAGTTAGCATGTCTCCACTGGGGCAATGAAAAGTGAGGCTACAGTATATATAAATTATACTTATGCTGCATTTGTGGTCCCTTTATACAGTCAGAAAGATATCAAAAGGCAGATGAACATCAGGCTTCCAGTCTAGATTACATCTATTTGAGTCAAGGGACCAAAGGAGTTTGCAGTGATAAAACATGGTGCTTATCTCTGACTCTGTGAAACCCTTTGTCTTTAGCTGTCTTGAGGTGCAGTCTGCAGATCATTTTAAGAGCTGTAATTGTGGGGAATAGGAATAATGCTATATTACCATCCCAGCCTGGAGCTGTGCTCTGTTACTCTTCCTTCTCTATGCTTAATAGAAGGATTTGATTATGCAAACTTTTGAATGTAATTTCATTATTAACCAGCTGAAAACAATTTATTCCTTTACCTTAAAAGTAACTCCCTTGTATTTCCATGGAGAAATGGCTACTGTGGAGATGAAAAGATCCTGCTTTCCTCAAGCCAGCTCAAATATTTGAAAATAAATACTGCAAAACATTCCCTTGAATTCTTCTGAAAAGACTGGATTTCTGGTTGAAGGGCAAATATAGAAGAAGGTGAGGGGATGCCATGTCCCAATGTGGTCATTCAAAATAAAAATGTTTTGCAAGTTCAGGGATGTATGTCGAGTCTCTTCCACAGTGAAGGGGCATCCTTGTAAGGTCAGCTACTGTCATGAGATGTTTGATGTGATCCTCCCTCTTAAATAGATTGACATGGGCATTTCTTCAGCCTGGATTTGGCCTGGATAAAGCACCAGAGGGATAGATTTCTAGGGGAAGCTTGAACCCAGTGTTTTATGATGTTTCGTAAAATATATACTCCACAGAAGAATAATTGCCTACAACCAGAGAAACACTCACTTCTCCATCAAGACAGAGACATGACCTTTAAATTTTGAATAGTCTTTCTTTCTGGTCACCTTTTCTGGTTTTATTTTTAACTTACAGGGGAATGTTGTGTTTGAAGCTGGCTAATTCACAGTCCCTGATACCATAACCAACATTGTCACCTGAGAGGCAAACCACTAAGTGCCAAATAACAACCTTGGAAAATAGATTCCTTGCTTCAGAGTTCAGTTTTCTTTGCTAATGGTGGCCACAGTGTCTGGGCAGCTGCTTCTGTGGAGCTGACGGGTTCCAGTGACTGAGCATCCTGTGCAGGGCCCAGCCACCACAGAAGCCAACTGGGCAGGCTGAGCTGCACTGGGGGTCGTTCATGGGCACACAGAGTGATAGAGAGGGTTTACAGGAGGCATTTCAGTGGCTGCTGCCTGTGCTTCTCCCAGGTGAGTTGGAGAAGGGGCAACAGGGCACTGCCAAGCTCTTTCCAGATTCACAAAAGAAACCAGTGGATGAGGCAAAAGGGACTGAGGTCTGGGTGAGCTCCCCTAAACCTGCACCCTCCCTGCAGTCCTCTGCATGAACAAAGTGGTTGCTTTGCCCTATCAAGACCTGCACTTCAGAGCTATTTCTCTTTCTCCCTGTGTGCTGCTCAACCACTCCTCCATCAGCTCTTGCTGCCCCTCACCTCGCCCCATGGATTGCCAAATGTATCCCACTTTTACTGAGTTCCTCTCTCAAATTCTCTGGCAGGAAGAACTGCTGATTCACATACACTACCCTGGTCCCCAAAAGCATTTCCTCCATGCCATGAACAGCCAGGAAACTCACACAGGCAATTTTAGAAGCATTCTGACATCTCAGGTACCACTGACTTTTACTCATCCTAATTTAGAAATCTCTCCCTAGTGTGGTGGACACCTTCACTCTGTGCAACGCTTCTGTCTTAATCCTCGTGACCATAGTCTTTAAGACTTTAAGACTTTAAGGCAAGGGCAGGGCACAAAGCACTCCATGAAAATATGCCCCAGGATTTATTTTTTGAAGGGCAGAATCATCTACATACCCTGCTATTGTGGCTTTAAGTGCAGATGTCTCACAAATGTGCAGAATTTTTTCACTCTTCCTCCACAAGAAAAAAAAGAAAGTGACACGACATGTGCTGTGTGCCAGGGTTTGTTTTACAGGAGAGGATAGGATATGTGCCAGGACAAGGTGTCACCATTTAACTTACTTTCCTGAATATTCAGATGAAGCTGGTGGCACATCAGCTCCCTGCTTGCTCTTGGCATCAAGCTGTCCTGCTCAGTAACTCCCCATCTTCTGCTCGTTGACTGCCGAGTTGTCTAAGCTCATTTGTCCCCTCAAGACGGTGTGAGCCACACTCTCACTGCTTTTTCTGTTGAGATGTGAAATCTTAAAATGAGATCTTAATAGAGTTAAAAATCTGTTAACTATTCTTTTTCACTTGTGTCTACTGCTAGCATGGCACGGTAGTTACACTAAGGCTTCTATGCCTCCTTACACTACCAGCTATCTCCGTGGTTGTGGGGATTATGGAGTGTGATGGAAGAAGTGTTGAAATTCAGTTCCTGAAAGAGAGTTTTGGTTGTTCTTAAGGGAAGACAATCAGTCCAGTTTGCAGGCAAAGTGAGGTGGACTTACCTCACTCTTCTAAAGTGTCTTTCCAGTGAAATGAGTCAGTCATGTAATGCAGAGCAGTGGGTGCCGAATGCACTTGTGCACAATTGAGTGTGCTGTAATTGTCTCTAAACTGTTTGGGCGTGCCACATTACAGCCACAGCCGAACAGGTGATGAAGCAGAAAGTTAATCAGGGAGAGGTGGAAGTGCTGGGTGAGAGTGTTGATTTGCTGGAGAGCAGGAATGATTCGAAGAGGGATCTGAGCAGGCTGGATTGATGGACTGAGGCCAAAGATATGGGGTTCAACAAGGCCAAGTGTCAGGTCGGCCTTGGAGCAGTGGCTGGAAAGCTGCCCGTCAGAAAAGTACCTGTGGGTGCTGGTCCACAGTGGCTGAACATGAGGCAGCATTGCCCAGGTGGTCAGGAAGGCTCTTCTACCCTCTTGTGGGATCTGCAATTCCTAACCTGTTCCTGGGAGATATTTTCTAACCTGTCCTTAAAATGCACCAGGATGGCATTTCCACAGACAGCCACATTAATACTACAGTGCTTCACTGCATGGCTAGAAAGTGAAGGAAAAATTTCCTGTTTCCTTTGCTACTGTTTCTTGTTCTAATCACAAGGCATCTTGTGAAAACAGTAGGTTTCTGGTACCTTTTGCAATGATCCTTTATTTGGCTTTTGTTTGCCATTTAACAAAGCAAAAAGTCCTCTGTGAAGGAGCACCATTAAAAGCAGTGTGCACATGCAGCCTCACAATCTGGAGGCAGAGGGCTTGCTGCTTTTCAAAATCTGAGCACTGGCTCTGAGTGAAATTCCTGCCATTCCTGCATTAACTTGGCTGCTTTGGGTTTGCTATCCAGACTGGTGATCAGTCTGGGACTGCTTTTGGAGAAAAAAACAGACGTGACCACTGAACCCTTCTTGTGCAGCAGCAATTCTTGCTCAGCTGACAGGTTGGTGGTGTGTTGGGAGTGCAGAGGAAAGGGGAGAATGTCTGGCCACTGGTTGCAGTGTCTGCTCCTTGACTAAAAAAGAAAATTGTGGAGAGCACATGAGCCAAAGGACTTCTGAAGCTGTAGGCTTTCAGAATGCCTTGAAGGAGTCTGTGGCCAAGGCTTGTCTCTCCCCAGACTATCAACGATGTGAATCTAGAAAATAACTTTAAAAGAAGTTTTACTTACTTTGCTGTGATCCAGGTCTTATAATACTGAATGTCCTTATTGTTGTTAAATGGACATCTGTGATTTCACAATAAATGGACACACATGAAGGTCTAATACTACTGGATATTCATAAGAATAATGAAAAGGGATGTCCAGTGCATTGCAGAAGAAAAGACAGAAGCTTCTCTTCCTCTATTCCAGTATTTATCAGTAAATCTGATGTATTTGAGTCATGTGAAAGCAACTCTTGCTGGGCAAGATGTAGCATCTACAGAGAAATAGCACATGATCCTATACATAGGGTCAATATCACAACACGCAAAGAACATCCCCCAGAATAGATGTTGATATAATTCTGGCATTTCTGACCTTTCACATGAGTGGCATGAGGGCATTGGATTGTCATCTTTATAATGCCATTTAAACATGGCAGAGTTATGTGTGTGAAAGTAAGCCGTCATTTCAAAGCATGAGAGCTATAGGTTTTATTGAAGGACATCATCTTTTTGCCATAAGGAAAGCAAACACTTCCTCTCTTCCTCCAGAATGTTCAGGGAAAATGACTCTCACACTGGAAAACAACATTCCCAAACTCATTGAAATTCAACAGTCTTTAAAGCTACTGAAAACAGATATTAAAAATACAGTTCTTGAATAACCCTGATAAAAGCTTATGCTACGGGTTAGAATGAATTTAGAATCTAAAACTGAAGTCTGGAATTTAGAGTCCAAAATCAAGACTTCAAATTTTGGAAGAGTGGAAAAAAACATCTTGAAACACAGGTTAATGTTAATTGGTAATATGCCATGAGGTCAATTCAGGTGGAACTAGAAAACCGAAAAATGCACTAGTAAGTGAATTTACTAATGAGTTCCTTTTTCCCAGGAACTACTATTCCAAGAAAAAAAAAAAAGTAACGCATATACTAGGAGATTCACAATAATGTTGGTGAGTTTTTTACATTACTTATTTTTACATTACTTATGATGGTGGATATCTGCACTTTAGACTCCGCTACACACTGCAGTAAATTGATTTTTAATAACCATCTCCTGTTTACCCGCCATTCCTTATATACTCATGTGACAGGAGCATTAAAACAGCAATATCTTGTTATATTCCAACCTCACACTCTGCTGAAGCAGAGCTTGCAGTTGTAGCTGTTTGGGAAGCGCTGCACAAAATTAAGCCTCTGGGCTGTTTGTTGTACACCAGCTTCCCAAGGCTGATATAATAGTTCCAAGCTGGAGAGAGGGAGACAAGTGGGATATGCAGTGTCTTAATAAATATTCAGTTCATGTTTACATAGTATACAACTTTGCAAATAACACATAAAACATTTTTGAAAAATCTTTGAAATAGAAACCTTCAGGTAGTATGCATTGATGTTTTCTTCATGACAACCTCCTCCTTCTTCTCCTCCCCTCTGCTGAGATCACAGATGTCAAATACAAGATCTTAATACACTGTTTACATTCCTGTTCTTTAGGAGAGACACAGACTTTTCCAGGCACTGAGCTTCTTATCTTCCTGAGTCTCAGACAACATGCCCATCCAAGGATCCTGTTCATAAACCTTCCCTGAGGACATCCTTCTTACCAGGGGCTGCAGGGCAGGATCTTCCAGGGGAGTTTTTGCTGGGGACTGGAGAATGCTGAATGAGCCATCAGGCATAGGTGCCTGTGCTGGGATTTTGCTAGGACAATTCAACTCCTTTGGGTCTTTTTTGAATTCCTGAAAGAAAAAAAAAGAGAAAAAGTGAAGAGTTGCTGTCTTGGCCCAATGTCTGAAGAATCACATTCAGGTTGCCACAGGACAGGGTGAAGATCTATTGACACCATGAGGTAGAAACACAGAAAAATCTGCTCTCAACCCTTCTGATCATGAGTAAGAAATCTGAATCAAAGCCACATAGAAGTCCTAAGCCCTGTCCTGCATATTTCCACTGATTTTTTTTTAATGTGCTGATGTTATTAGCTAAAAGAGGAGAAGGCACATTAATAGGAGTTATAAAGGCTCTGTTCTGCTTGGGACTGGGGCTGTAGCAGAGATTGTGAATAGACTGTGTACTACAGGAAAGCTACTGAGCATTTTTGATTCCTGCTTTTCCTCTTCAGAGCATGCCTTGCATTTGGCTATTTTTATGAAACTCTGTTTTAAAAATAACTGGTTTCCTTCCTGACCAGGACACATAAATGACGTTTATTGGCAATCCTGTATGCTTTACATTTTCTTTCTCTAGGCACATTATCAGTAGATGTAGATGTAATGTAGTCACATTATTGGTAGATGTGTATGTATAGGGTGGCAAGGCAGTTACTTCCAGAGAGAGCATGCTTGCCTTTCTGAGAACCCATTTGTTCAGGTGTCAATACATTCACTTCTCTCTTAACAATACCTACTCATAAATATAAGACTATCCACAAATATCTATACAAAAAATTGCATTAAGGTAGATGAAAAGAATGTAAGCATGGTTGATTGAATTGTGAGTCCCAGGGAAAAGTCTTCCATCAATCACCCGATTCTATCCACTCAACACTTTGAGAAGCATGTATCAGTGGACATGGCAGTGCTACACCCCTTGCCCTCCTGACACATGCTGCAGTATCAGCACCCTCTGACTACCATTTGCCAGCCTGATTTAGCAGTATCTCTGCAGCAGGCTATAAGCAAGCTCCAGTACAGGTGTTGGCACCAACTGACCTCTGTCCAGGACTATCCAAGCTCATTTGTTTCATGGTCACAGGAGGAAGCACTCACTATGTCTCTCACTGTGTGGTCCTCAGCTTTAAAGGGCCAGTTTGAAATAGGGGATGCCCTCTGGTATCCCTGTGGTACAACTCCATGCAACTGCTCAGGGTTATCAAAGTGTTCAAGGTTTGATGCCTCTGTGCAGAACTGGAGCCATCCATTCAGCATGGTCCCAGCATCACCAGCTGTGGGCCCAATGGGAACTCCTACAGGGTGGTCCTGACTGTCCCATTGGGAAGCTCTATGTTTTCTCTAGACTGGAAGACTTGTTCAGTCTGAGCACATATAAACCCCATTATTTTCATTTCCCACACACTGGTCTCAGTCACAAGTGATTATTAAAACCACTTATCTTGATTCCTTGTCACTGTGGTTACTTTGCACTTTTTAACCCTCAAATGAAGTGCGCACACTACGCCTGTGTTCATACCCAGCTGTTAGTTGCTGTAATACTTCTGGGATGGTAAGATAGTTGAGAAGGAGGATGAGCTGAGCGATAGCATCAGGGTCGGTAGTGAGGCGTCACTTTGGTTTTGATTAACTTGCAGAGCGACAAAAGCTTGGTGCCCCGACCCAGAGAGCTTGTAACCAATTCAAGTTCAGCCCAGACACAAACTGCTTAAAATTTGAGAGAAGAGGAAACAAGCTTAGCTGTTCCTTAGACTTGTGTATGTACCTTTGACAGTTTCTAAAGTAAAATTACCGTCGCAGAATAGACTCTCCATAACTCAGGATCTGTGAAAAGGCAGCATCTACCCTTGGCAGAACAGTGCAAATCTGCACCATCCCAACATCAGATTTCTCATTAAAAATCTGACACGTACCAAGAAATTTAAGCATCCACAATGGATATTGTTTACTTGTTTGTAGCATTCTAGGAGCAACAGGGAATTGTGATGGATTCAGTACAATTTGAATTAAAAAGCCAATTGAAGCCTCACAGGCCTTTCAGACTGATTGCTAATCCCTGTGAAAACGGCTGTGAAATGAAATGATAGTTTCAGGGCTAGTTCCATTTGCTTACTTAACCCAAAAATCTTGTTAATGCCTATTAAAATGAAATCCAGTGAATAACAGCCTCTCATGTTTATGGGCTGTCAAGTTAATTTCCACAGAGCTGCACTGTCTTCATTGTCATTGTTGACCAAGGGTTAATTCACTGCAGGAAAAAATGCGACAAAATACATCACTTTAATCCCTTTCTTCTGCAAAGATGAAGCAGTAGGAAACGAAAAGTAACAACTGGGAAAATGTTAAGATCCGGAATTTTTTATATAAACTTGTCAGCCATTCCTGACGTCTTCTGTAATAAACACTCAAAAATAAACAGTGAGGACTTTTCTTAAATCTCCATAACATAACAACTTTAAGAGGAAAAAAAAAACCTGTTCAAAGACTTTTTCTGAATGCATTTGCATTTCCAGGCTTTGTTGTGTTATCTACGTAAAATTCAGCTGTTGCTCTTTCACCATTAACCCTTTACAGAATCCTTCTCATCACCAAAGCAGAGTCCTGCACTGAGGATATCAGAATTTGGAAACTGTGGTATGTAGACTGGTTAAATCCTGACTTTTTGGAAGCTTTGTACCTCAGTCATCCCAAACTTTGAGACTCTGCATTTTATTCGTTTCTTTCACCCCTGCAGTCTTTTTCTCCAACATTCCTGTACTTTTTACTGAACTGAGGCTCTCCACAAACCAGCATTTGCAAAACTCCTGGCATTCTTTATCCATTCCACTGTCCTAGCATTACACACCCAGCCATCCTCCCTCTTACCAAATCTCATCATACACCATATAGCCACAGTCACTGAGTAGTTTCTGTTTCTCAAGTCCATTTCCTACCAAATAAAAGGCAAAGGACCTCTACACCAACACTTGCTTTTTCTATTATTATCCAAGACAGACTGCTAATGCTCACCCAGCTTTTGCACCAAATAAACCAAATGAATGAACGAAACATTTAGAGGCACAGATGTTTTCAGAATAAGATGGGGCACTTGGTTCACACAATTGTTCTGCCTTTTTTTTTTTTTTTTTGCTTTCCTGCATGGTTGTTTCCTGTGGAGTGTAGGATATATTAACTTGCAGTCACAGAGTACTTGAAACGCATCTACTGGATCAGCCTAGTGCATCGGTGAGAGATGGCTAACAGTCTTCCTTTTCCTGTGCAGCTGTTGTTTGCAGAAAGGGATAATTTTTAAGTTGATTTATTTACCTTAGCCTTTTTCCCCCCCTTCTTTTCTTAATCAGTGATCATCAGCACACTGATTGTTACTAGTAGCTTTGAAACAATGAGTAAACCTCATTGATACAATTAGGAATTTAATAGAAAAACATCCTTGACATGCAGGTGGAAAGCTAAGGACTTTGTCTTCAGAAATGTTGATATCACTGAGTTCCCAGTAAAAAAAAAAAAAAGAAACAAAGGTCCATATATTCAGTTAGAAAAAAACCCACGAAGTCCTCATCTTGGTCTTTTAATATAATGGACAAAGTTTATGTATGGTTTCCATGGTTTTAGTAAATCCCTATTTGCTGTAAATTATTCCTGCTCTGATTTGACAGTCCACTGTGCTAGGACAGAGTGGTGTCCACCAGCAAGGTCCCTTGGTTGCTGAAGGTGGGCTCAGGAATCCCCTGAGCCGTCCAGAGAGGGCACAGAAACCATCAGGATAGGTATCACTGCTGCCCCAACAACTACAAAGACAACGCTGTCATTTCACACCAGATAAAACTTTTTGCCTTCACAGGTCGGGAACGCTTAACCTTGTTGCTGTATGTAGAACACTTTGCTCAAAGCGCTGCCTCCACCCGCAGTACAAAGCGCAGGGGTGCCTCGGGAGGTCAGACACAGCCCCACATCCCGCCTATACCGTCCCTATTTCCATTTACCGATGCTTCCTGCAAAGCTCCTCTTTCACATTCACTGTTTTGGTTTTTAGGTTTGTTGGTTGGGTTTTTTTTTTCCCTCTTTCTGTCTAACTGGTGGAGGCTGCCTCTCTGTGGCAAGAGCTTGCATGGAAGGTGGTTCTGCAAAATCCCCCTGGCTGCAGCCTGTGAAACGTGCAAGGACATCAGCGCACTCTTGGGACAGATTTCATGGGCTCCTAACAAAACACTGGAAAGCACCTAGGAAACTCCTCACTGTGCTTTGAGGAGCTGAGGGCTTGCATGTTTCCTGGTTATTAACTGGACTGCCCTGCAGCGTCATAGAAATCAGAGAAATCAGAGGATGTAAGGAAGGCTTGGAAGGGATCTTAAAGGTCACTTAGTCCCAACTTTTGTATTATGGGGAATATAAAACTGGTAAAGAGGTTTTTTGGCAACCTGAGATCACAAATCACATTTGTGCTCTGGGGAGGGATGGGACCTTGTTTCTTCACCCACAGATGCTCATTTCAGTAGCAGAAAATTTCAGAAGAAGTAGACTGTCAAAGGGTCAATATTTTGTTATTGCAATAGAAACCCTCTCCTCCAACCAAAGCATTTTTGGCTTTTAACGTATGTCTGCCTTACAGGTTTGAATTTGGCTAGGAACAGATATGAATTAACTTTCCACTGAAGTGTTTTGCATGGGAATGTGCCCAGACATCAAGATGAAAGGGCTTCTGAGGAAGGACATCACTCTGCCAGTGCCACACTTCTTCTTAGCCACTGGCCTCAGGGGCTTCTGGGGACAGCAGGGTACCATGAGCCATGGCCAGGCCATGCAGTCTGTCTAGAGAACACTAATTATCAAACTACAGACACTGATAATTACCGGGGGGTGAGAGACAAGGCTCAGACAAGAAAATTGTATTCCTGCTGATGCTTTTTGATGCTGCTGGTTGACCATTACTGGCATGATACAGCAACCCAAAGTGTTAGCTTCTCCCACAAACCAGTTTTTATAATTTCAAAAGGAAAAAATAAATTGAAAAATAAATTGAAAAATAAGTTGATTCTTTTCTAATAATGAGTGGCCACTATTCTGTGGCCCATAAATGCAGGACTATCTGCAACACAACAGGCACAAGGACTTGGCAGGAGCCACCAGGGCCCTTTATCTGTTTTCCCCTTTCAGAAAAAGGAAAGCTGCTGTTTTTCCTTTTCCTGTTTCTTTGCTTAGGGAAATCTGTTACTTCCCTCAAGATTTACATCCTGACCTATGTAAATCTTTGAACTGCTCTCTTTAGCATTTCCCTTAGGGAGGCTCCTTGCTGAGAAACAAGGCTTCAGGAGCACGGGATAGCATTATTTATACATCTGACATTAGTAACCTTTGAGGCAGTATTCATCAAAGAATTGCTTAGGTTTGTCCATGCTACAGTCACGCAGTGTTGCTCACAATATGGGGTGATTTTCCTAAATTAAATCTCTTGCTACTTTTTAGAACAACAGCCTAAAAATGCTGATGTTTTCTGTCTGATTCCACTTCTTTTTTAAAATAGGATGCATCCATTTGAACTGCTTGGTTTAGGTATACTTCTCATTGTATGATTTGTTTGTTTGTTTGTTTTGTTTTGTTTGTTTTAAAGCAGGGCGCAAATTCCCTATATCTAAGAAGAAATGAAAAAAAGGAGTTTTGTTATTAGTCTGCCACCATGGAGTATCTCTGCTTCAGGTCTTGTACAGGTCCTGCAATCAACAGCAGCAGAAAGAAAAAGAAGGGGACTCTTGAGAAAGGGCAGCAAGGATTCTGGCTTACAGCTGAAAGCCCTGTGAAAGGAAAGTGCAAGGAAGGGTGAGCTTCAATTAGTAAGGAATTAAGATTCCTAATCCTGTCAGTAAGCAGTGGAGAAATAATCTCTTTCTGAAAATCTTTTCCTTTGGCACTGTTTTGGTTACTTCTAATAGCAACTTAATTACTCTTGTAGCAGTTGTACCTGGTCGTCTTGAGGAAGCATTTGATATCTGGAGCACACTGATCTTGCCCAGCATTAACCATCCACCACAGCAGCAGCTGCCTGCATCTGCACTTAATGTCGAGGTGCCCATCCTGCCAGAGATTTTGTCAGCTGAGATGTCGTAATCCATCTGGGAAAATCTAATCAACTACTTTAGGCAAGAGTAATTGCTTTCACCATTTCATTAACTCTGATGACTCTAAAGGTGCTTAACTGCCAAACTGGAATGTAGATGTGCCTCAGAGGCACCTGAAGTCAGGATAAGAGTCATCTCTCTCTTATTATGCAGCTGTATACAACAACCACCTGATTGCTGACCCAAGCGTTTTAAAATCTGAGCCTCTAGTCTGCTGTATTTTCTGAAGTTCATTTAAATGCTTGAGGACTGTTTGTTTGCTTAAGAATTCCGAAGGACAGCACAAAATTCACCAAACAGTTCAAGCTTGCAGTGTAGGAGAGGCAGTAGGTGTGCAGAGTGAAGGCAGAGTGCCTCACTGCCAGTTTCAACAGTTCTATTTTAGATCTACAAAATATACTACAGCATGGAGGAAGGTTGTGAGAGTCTCCTAGGGTTTGTGTTTATCACCTTGCTGCAGAGTCGCAGCTGAAAAGCTCCAGAAGAATGGCAGTGAAACACACTTCCAATAATTCTTTGTTACTTCAGAGAGACTCGGGGCTCTGGTTACCCATGCTTATTCAGAAACAATCAATTCAGTGTCTTGGTAGAAGGGAACTCCCACTGTGTGGGGCTGCTGACATTGCTTGAAAGACAAAAGATGGTGTTTCCCGTGTGCTGGGCTTTTTACTAAAAATGAGCAATGATCTGCCACCATGTCCCCTCTCTTGCTATCAACCCTGAACCCCAGAGAAGAAGGGCACAAGACTATAGTCCAGTCATTGTTTCCTTTTCATGGGAAACAGGACTTTTCCATCAGCCAAACAGCATTTGAACATCTCACATGACCTAGTCATACTTCTTTGCATCATGTGGCTGTGACCCAGCCTTCAGGTGCAGAGAAAAGAGAGCAATCCGTACAGGAACACATCCAGAGGAGCAAATTGCCATCCTGGTTACACCAGCTCAGGTCTCTTTGCAGAGATGAATGACTCTAGAATGAAAATGTGCCTCAGTGAGAAGAGATGAAGAGAAATCACTCACTGGCTCTGGTGGTTCTTTGAGGACATCAAATGGACCAAACTGTTTTTGCCTGCAAACCAAATGTGATTCTCAGGAAACTCTGATTCTGAATCCTGAATTCTCAGGATTCTCTGGCACCCACTATGGTGAGACCAGGCTCTTAGTGCCTAGTAGTAACAGCAGACAGGTCAAACACAGCCTGATCTTTTGCAGAGGTAGGAACTTGACCCCAGATAGGGTGAATAGTGATTATATTACCACTAAAATCTCAGTGTCTTCTTCCAGATACTGCTTATGTTTTGAGGGTATCTTCACTATTAATTCCTGAATAAATTTCATTCATCTCTTCATCTAACCACTGTTGCTGAAAAGAAAAATTATATATATGTCTCATTGCTGCACATGAATTGATGGGCTAGTCCAGCCAGCAATGGCAGTAAGACTCTTTAGTGCTACCTGCCTCTATTTTATAGACAAATCCTGTCCTCATGTCAGGCTATGATATTGGTGTAGATTTTTTTGTGGTGAATCAGTTTCTATTTATGATCAAAGGTGCTAATAATTACTGAGGAATATCCCAGATGAAAAGCCCTATTTTTTACCAGAGAGCTGATGACTGCTACTGGCCTGGTCTGGCATTTTACCCTCCTAATATCTGCCACTCGGTAGGAGGAAGCTGTAATTCCAGACATGAAGGTAAGCTACGAACAGGGAAAAGGCAGTGTAGGTTCATTGAAAGGTAGACAGTGCCACATGAATCCAGTGTCTTCCTTTGGCTAGACCAATGATATTCCCAGCAGATTTGCTCTGTTATGGTTTCAGAGCTGTGACCTGCCAAAGCCAGAGGGGAATGAGACACAGGCTACCTAGAGGGGGGAAGCACAGGACCCCAGGGCAGTCACTAGAAAGTCTCATCAAGGATTGGTCTTTAATTAGTGATTGCCCATGCCAGCAGTGTGGGAAGGCCACTGCCAGTGCCATCAAGAGCTCCAGACTGAGCTTGGTTAAGATGGGAGGTAGACAAGGATTTGGAACTGACCAACAATGTGTCCACAAAGGCATCCTGCACCACCCGTGCTGGGCAGAGCATTCAGTGGAGGTAACCCTCACCATCAGACCACTGCAGACATTCCATATGTTGATCCAAATACTTTTTCCACTTTGGATACCACAAAAGCTTCCACCTTCATCAGCCTGGGAGGATACCAGTGAGCCAAGAGCTGACAGTGCTGCTGGCTGCAGAGGTCTCCCAGCCCCTGGCTTGCCCAACAGGTGTGTCTTGGAAGATGGATGAAGACCTACTGTCTTCTTCTTTGAAAGCTGGGAATACTCAGGTGGTCACATATGGCATTACATGGTCACGTTAAAAATACAGAGAACCAAAGAAGGCCCGAGGGGTTTACATGTGTGCATGCTATGTACAATGTGCAGAAATGGAAGTTTTACATTGATAAATTGCATTCCCCTCATGTATGTCACAGCACTAAGGATAGGAAAGAGTAAGAAGGAAAAAAACCACACTGGTTTTGAGGCAAATGAGTAGTTTTTTTCTTCTTAAAGTAATCTCCATTAATATAATTGTTGATTGCTAGATAACTAACACAAAAAAAATCTAGTTAAAAGCTAGATTTGTTTTATTTAAACAAATTATGTGTTTTTGTAGAATAACTCAGAAAGAAGCAGATGTTTTATACACTGCAGAGGATCTAGCATCTTCCACTCACCAGCAATAATAAGTGTAGCTCATACTCTAGGAGTAAGTGCTCTCCTTTCCAGTGTCACCATGTTTCATATTTCCACTTTTCCACTGGGACACTGTTTTGTCCTGGGAGCTGGGCACAATAAAGCCCCAAAGGACAGCAGGCAGTGCTCTGCTGTGCCTGGGTCTGCATTGAGTGTGCATGTATTTATTTACAGTCTGCTCAGTATCTACTTACTGGTAGACCAAACTGTACCAAGAGCAGCTGACTTCATTAGATGACTTGTCTCTCTAAGAGATACTCATTTGGGTCTCTTTCCACGTCCCAGTGACTGATTTTCACGGAACACACAGAAATTTCATATCTTTGAGACTGCTAGTCTTCCCTCCAACCTGCCTAGCAGGTTCAGTAATTACTAGAGGGAGACAGACAGTGTGATCACACACACAATCTTTCTTAGCAAAGCAGCCTAAAAATAAACCACCTCAATGGAAACCCAAGGTTGCCCACCTTCTGTTGAGTGCTTTTGAAATTCTGTTAGGCTTCTTATTTTCAGATTCTAAACAGAAGCATGGGTGATAAATGCCTCTCTTTATCTAACATGGATATTCACATGTTTAGGAAGCAACATCCCTACTATCATCAGTCCCTTTCAGGTTGTCATTTACATTTGCCTCTGTGCTTGGATAGCAGCTTGTCTATCATTTATTTCTTCAACACTTCCAAAGTGGACCACTGAAATCTGCTCTAGCTGGGGTAGAGTATAAAGGGCACCCCTTTGAGGCCCTGTCTTGTGTGGGATAGAGCAGCCTATCTTTTGTGGGTCACACTGGATAACATATACCACTACAAATAGAAATGAAACACAGAATCAGTAGCCAAATCTAGTTTTGAAATAAGGAAAGTTTTTGTCCCCAGAGTTTCATTTCTTTTTTTTTTAATTGTTGATTAATGGACCCAGAACAGACATCTACAGAAACAGTTTCTGTTGACTAAAAGATGTATTCTGGTCACAAAGTAAATTTGCACTTTCATTTAGCTGATCTGTTCTTCAGATAATCTGGCAAATTACACAATTTTATTCCACCTCTAAAATAGTTGTTATCTTGTATACAGTGATCTGAAATTTTTAGTAGAAAATGTGCATGTTTATATACAATTTACGTATACTACTTTGTCTTGGCTTGAAGGACAGATGTCTGCTAAGGAAGGCAGGAGCCTCCCTGGAAATGGAAAATGCAACCTCCTCTCTCTGAATTATAATTTTGAAATTAAGGGTTCTCAGGTAAAGACATGGGAGTAGGAATAACAGTTCTTTATTAGGAAAATTAAGATTAAAATGCTGTAATACAAAAAGACACTGACAGAATACATGTGAAGGCAGGAGCCTCCCTGGAAATGGAAAATGCAACCTCCTCTCTCTGAATTATAATTTTGAAATTAAGGGTTCTCAGGTAAAGACATGGGAGTAGGAATAACAGTTCTTTATTAGGAAAATTAAGATTAGAATGCTGTAATACAAAAAGACACTGACAGAACACAAGTTGACACCCAGTGGGTCAGGGTGTTGGTAGCAGTCTGATTAAGTGGTGGCTGCAGTCCTCCTGGAGTGACAGATATAGTTCTGTTGAAGCAATGATCCTGTAGAAGGATGTAGTTTTCCTCTGAAGGTCCAGTGGTGGTGTAGATGGGCTTGGTCTTTCCCTGAGAATGTGGTTTTCTGAGTCTCAGATTTTTATCCAGGTAGGAATGCTTGGTTCCTCCCCCTGGGTGGAGCATCTCGCAATGGGATGATGTAATTTTATCAGCCATGCAGTGGGACTCGATGGCCCATTAACAGGAGATATCTCCCTGGAGGGAGGATAAGAAAACTGCCCTACCTGGTTTTTAGCAGCTGGCCCATTAACAGAGGATATCCCCCCCGGAGTTATGAGGGATGGTTCATTGAGGAGATAAAGAACACTGCTCCACCTGGTTTCAACAGATAGAATACATAGTTCTGGTTACATCTTGCATTGCAACCTAAGACATACTCCTCTGGACCCAGAGGNGTTTCAACAGATGGTGATAGAATACATACTTCTGGTTACATCTTGCTTTGCAACCTAAGACATACTCCTCCGGACCCAGAGGGCCACCAGTATTCATAATTCCATACCTTTGGAATAGGGATGTCCTGGATGTTTTTAGGGATGGAACAGATGAACACCTACTAGGGCTGCCTGAGGCATAATTGACGCTCAGGTCTTGCAGAGGATTCAATAAAAGAATCTTTGGTGAGATCCATCCCTGTATTCCCTCAGTTTGTGTTCCTTCATCTTTTCTATCGTAGGGAAGAGACAAATACAGAAAGTTGGATGTGCCATAATTTGTGTACTGGTACAGTGTAGTCCTTTCATGTCTGATTTCTAAAGACTGAAAATAAAAGGAAAAGAAAAGAAGGTAAGAGAACAAAAAGGGGCCTGAGAAACAGCGATAAAATCCTTAAGATATGGAATGACAACATGGCACTCAAGGAATTAAGAGTGAATGGAAAGAAATTATGTGCGTGAGAATCTTGTACTTCCGACACTAGATGGCTCTGCAATCCCGAGGAAAGCTTGCCTTGCTGGCTGTCCTTCGGAAAATAAAAGCAGCAAACAGAAGCAATGGTGGTAAGAATGCTTCCAGTCTGTCTTTATAACAAAAAGGAGCAACACGGCAACTGCAGATCTTCTAGGTTAAGGAGTTCAATTACGCCAGTCTATTTTGATTGTATATGCTTTGTTCTTCACAACAGCCTTTAAAATACTTTATTTGAGGTTATTGGATGCAGTGTGTAAAAGTATACATTGCATTGCTACATGAGCAATATAAACTCGGATTACTTAAAATATGTGAGAAAATAGGGTTTAACTACTTGGGCTCCTAATGTAAGGATACGGACCCGCTGGAGCAATCCCAGAGCAGGCCACAAAGACAAATAGAGAACTGGAGCAGGCTGAGAGAGTTGAGGTTATTCATCCTGGAGAGGAGAGAACACCAAAAAGACCCTGTAGCAGCCTTCCACTACTTAAAGGGAGCCTACAAGGAAAATGTAAGATAAAGAACACCAAGAATATGTAGGAATAAGACAAGGGGTAATGTCTTCAAACAGAAAGAGGGTAAGCTTAGATTAGATATTAGAAAGAAATTCACTGTGAGGGTGGTGATTCACTGGCATAGGTTTCCCAGAGAAGACGTGGATGCCCCATCCGTGGGAGCGTTCAAGGGTAGGGCAGCCTGATCTGGTGGAAAACGTCCCTTCTCACTGGAAGGGGGTTGGAACCAGGTGATTTTTAAAGTCCCTTCTAATCCAAACCATTCTATGATTCTATGATTTTATGACCGTGTGGATCTTATAGCATGGTTCATTATAGTACTGGCACATTGAAATATTTTAGTAAGAATCAGTAATTTAATATCAGGTTTGGGCACTTTTACAGAAGGACAGTGAACAAGCAGTGAGCAGTACACCAGGAGATATGAAAGCAGCTTGAGTTTAGGGAAGTTAATAACTTGTCTTTGATATAAGATTCTTAAACAAGAAACAATGCAAAATAAACATGTTAATTACAAAATAAACACGTTAATTAAAACATATATTAAACAATATAAAATTATATGCTTTTTCTTGGTAAGCTCTTTACTTATATCAGAGCTGTAGAAGAAGAGCCACTGAAGTCAGAGTTTTCTAAAACGTGTTATAAAGCATCAGTCCTCAAAAAAAGCATTAGCAGGAAGGTAATTTAGTTTATAAGGATTTGGTTTCACTTGGCACAGTCTGTCCTTCTTATTTTAGCATGCTATATCAAGCTACTAAAAAATTCCTTAGATTTTTGTCATTTTGCACCATCTTTCTGTATTTTGGTTGGTCTCCTAGTAGGGAACTACACCTTTATCAATCCATCCAAACCACTATTGCTAGGAAAGGTCACCTTTCTTTTCTTCTATTCTTCCTTCATCACTTCACTCTGAAAGCTGTCACTGGCTTCCTGTCAATTGGTACATCATATAAATTCTTAATTTTCTAATTTTTAGGGGCTTATCTACTCTTTTCTCTATGCATGCAAGCTATGAAGAGAAATTACACAACCTTGCATAAATGTCTTATTTTTTTAGAAACCTATTAAAGCTTATAATGGAAATATTTGCTAATAACATGAATTACATGCATGAGTGGCACCTGAATTTGTTTCATGCTTCATGACAGATCATGATCATGTTTGTAGGGCTGTGCCAAGGGATGCTGTGGGTGAGAGGGAGAACCCCAGCAGCCCCCAGAGACAGATGGCACTTCATATCCCACCTGCAAGTCCTCACATTGGTCATCCCATGACTCCATCCAAACACCACTCAGTGAAACCTGAGGTTCTCATACATGTATCAAATCATTACAGTGAAATGGCTGCATAGTTAAGCCAGGCTGTTTACAAAAGGGTTGTGGAAGGTCCTTGAGGCATCGTAGCCACTGCCTCCCACTCAGCAGGCAGGAGAGCCAGCTGGATAGAGGTTACATGTCTGAGCAAGAACCTGAGCTGGTGTGTGTGGTGGTGGCTTGGCCATCTCCACGCTGCTGGCACTGTGCACAGCGCTCCTCATTCCATGTGGTGAAGGAGCCTGCAGCCTAATGGGGAAGGGAGCCTCTCCCACAGTCTGGACTAACTAGTTTAAAAATTTCTTTCGAGTATGTAGCAGCTGTTACTAACTGGATTTTTTCTCCTCTTGAGTTTTTTTTTAATAAAAACTCTCCAGCAAGTCTCCATTTTGAGAGCTGAGCCAGCTGCAGGTCCAGCTGAGGGCCAAGCAGCTGGGACAAACCTCATGCTCTGCTGAGAGGTGAGGGAAAAGAAACGCAGCAGGTTTGTTCCGAGTCAGGCTGTTCAAATAAAGCTGCATGAACTTTCACACTTTATACTATTTGTTATGATGTTTTTCAAAATGAACCACAGATGTTTTACTTTGTTGAGTTTTTTTATCCCTTGTTGAGTCACCTATTATGCAGGCCACATCTGGGCAGCTCAAACAGCAGTCTCAATGAAGAAGTCTCAGAAAGAAAGTCAGTATTTCATTTGATTTTTAGACAATCCCCCACACATGCCTAAAAGCATTATGAAATAAACATAATTTCTACTAATGACACCGTGTAAAATGTTGGGAAGCAATGGATCCTATTCAAACTGCTGGTGTTTCCCGTCACTTAAATTGAATCAATGAGGATGAGTTAGGATTAAATTTTGTCTACAGTTTGCAGCTTTTCTTTAAATATTCTGCCCTGGTTATAATAGAGGAGTAGAGGAGATTGAAAAGTTTCTGAGAAATCGTAGATCTTAACTGTATATCTTCAGCCCTCTTGAGCAAATGGGATCCAATGAAGCAAATCAAACTGGAAATATTATGTAAAATGTTAACATGTTGGTAAATGGCCAAGGACATGTTCTGAAAAATGCCAAATGTCATAACAGGGCATGGAAAAAGCCCTCACTTCTCCTTTTGAATAAAAAAAAACATCATAAATTCTCTAACAAAATATGTCAACAGGTTATGGCAATATCCTTTGGGGTTGATACTGATGTGCAGTAAAAAAAGACAAATGGTCTGGCAAGAATTAATGTAACTCTCAGTCAGTAGTCGTCTGAGTCCTTCCTAGAAAGGAGAACAGAGACCTGGCTTCAGAGAACAGTTTGAGAGTAGTAGATGTCAGTCCACTTGAAGCAAATGTTCCCATCCAAACACATCCCCATGATTTTTGACTGAGTGCTTCATTTGGTTCATTGTTTTTGAAGAGTTGCGTAATAATACATTCATATCCTCAGAATACATGTTATAGTTTTAACAGAGCATCGTCCTTGGAAAGTTTTCAAAGTGGTTCTGTATATTTGCAATATCTGTAGTTAGCACACTCAAGTCAGAGTGATTCATTTCCTGCCCTGTGGCCACTTGTTGTTTCATG
>VYXF01005266.1:591130-641546 GCA_013397295.1 Polioptila caerulea | reverse complement strand
GGTGTATCTTTACAAATATAATGGAAAAATCACTACTTGCAGATAACGAAAGTGAAGGAATTAAGAATTAAGATGTACAGCAGAGAACGCCAGCCACAGAAACTCGTTTGCAAAGGCCAGTGCAGACCAGTATTTTGTATTAAATAGCCATGGTAAGTGCCTACATGTTTGCAGTTAGAGTCAGTAGTTTGAAATCCACTAGAGCCTCAGTTTACTTCTACAGTGTAACTTCCTGAGTGATGGAAAAAAAAAAAAAAAGTCCATTTTATTGCTTAAGAATTGGAATTTCAGTGTATTTTTGTTTGGAGTGGATCTGTGTTAATCATGACCCTGAGAGTAGCTCAGTTGATCAGAGCACAGTGCTAATAACACCAAGGTCATAGGTTTGATCTTGGTACAAACCATTCAGTTAGGAGTTGGACTTGATAATCCCTGTGGGTCCATTCCAACTCAGAATATTCTGTGATTCTATGATTCATGCTTTGTATCTCTAGTTGTCAGTAACTTTTCTTTGAAGATGCAGTCTCTCCAGAAATTGTCAGGTGTTATTCAAGTAGGTGAGGTCTGAGGGATAGAGGTTTACTTGTGACATCTTTCTTGGATCCCTAAGTCTGGAGTCTGCCAAAACGAGGTCCACTGTGATTCTATAAACCTTATTATATGTTGGATTACCTCCCTAAATTTGATCTATTTTTACTGAAGAAAAACATAAAGAAGCCATTGGACTCCTCTAGTCGGTCAGGTCAAGGCAGTCACTGGCAAAACTGGAGTCCACAGAAGGCTTTAACCAAAGCATTCTGTATTTCATTGGCTCACATCCTATGTTTGTCCCAGGAAGTGACCTTGCAATGCCAAGGGCCATTGGGAGAAAGGGTACAGAAAAACAAGAGGTACTAATTAATACAGATACATTACACTACTATTTAGGTACTAATTAATAAAGATACACCAGCAGTAAATGGTGAAGTGTCACTGCCCTCAGAAGGAGTTCAGTTGACTGGAAGAGTCACATACTTGTGAAAAGACTTTTGGGTACAATATCTGATCTCTTTTCTATTTGAATTCAGGAAAATCCAGAGAAAAGAAGCAATGGATCTCTGAGAGAGTCCAAGATTATACCTGATCCCTGATTATATCCCCTGATTTTGTCTTCTTGGGAAGATCTGATCTTCAAATAGCATGATCTAGTGTCAAGAACTGTGATGGGTTTAATGTGGAAAGAGAACTTTGTGGTCCTCCTAAAACATGAACAAAGAGATAGTAGAGGTTCTCTCATACCTTAAAGTTGGTCCATCATGTATGAATTTAAAGAATCTATTTAGCACAGTTTCAAACAGAATTTTAAGGCTTCACAAAAATAGCATATGAAAGGTATTTTGCCTGGGATGCATTTTTTTAAAGCATGAATAAAATCAACCAACTCCTAGAGAAATGGGACATCCACCTTGCAACACTCACATCTTAGAAAAAGAAGGACAGCAGCCTGCCTGACATGGACTAGAAATGTGGAGGCACTAGGAAGCCTCTGCCCAACTTGGCTCATGCTAGCAGAAGGGGACTACTACAAGGAATCAAGAAACAAACACAGATATTTCCCAAAAGAAACCTGACACTTTGCGGGATATTGTAGAAGTCATCCACAACAATAAAGAGTCAGATCATTTTTTTTTTATCATTATGACTGGTTTGTAATCTGTTTCTAACCATGGAAAGGGGAGAGACTGAATCATCGAGCTTTAGATACTGCAAAGATCAGAGAATCAGAGGATGGGCAAGGCTGGCAGGAACTTCTGGAGATCACCCAGTCTAACTCTTCTGCTCAGGCTATTTTGTTCACAGCCATGCCCAGTCAGGTTTTGAATATCTCCAACGATGGGGAGTCCACAGCTTCTGTGGTCAACCTGTGCAAGTGTACAGTCACTCTCACAATAAAAAAGTGTTTCCAGTGTTTTAGTTTGTGTTCTCTCCCTACTGGGTACCACTGAGAAATGCCTGAATCCCTCTTCTTTACTCCTTCCCCTCAGACATGTACACACATAGCTTAGATACCCTTCAGACTTCTCCAGGCTGAATGAAGAGTCTCACTCCCTCAGCCTTTCCTCATTTGAGAGATGTTCCAGTTCCTTAATTGTCTTTGTAGCCTTTTGGCAGACTCACTCCAGTATGTCCATGTGCTTTTTGAACTGGTGAGCCCTGAACTGGGCCTAGCACTCCAGATCTGTCTCAACAGTGATGAGTAGAGGGCTAAGATTCCCTCTTTAACCTGATGGAGATAGTCTTCCTAGCACAGTCCAGGAGGCTGTTGTACTTCTAGACTACAAGATATTATGCCTGTCTCATGTTCAACTTGGTGTCCACCAGAACCCTCAAGGCCACTTCTGCCTGATTCCCAGACCTTAAGTCCCAGCCTGTACTGATGTCTGGGGTTACTCTTCACAAAGTGAAGGGCTCTGCATTTCCCCTTGTTGAATTTCATGAAGATCCTGCCAGTCCATTCTTCTGGCTTGTCCAGGCCCCACTGTATGGCAGCACAATGATCTGGTATATGAACCACTCCTCCTGATCAGTATTGCCTTCAAACTTGCTGAGTGCGCATTCTGTCCCGTGATCTGAGTCGGTACTGGAGATGTTAAACCTGCAGTTCCCTTTTAATTGTTGTCTTTGGAAGATTAACAGAAGCAGGAGTGCCTGTCAATGCCCTTGCACGAATGGTGCTTCCCTCACAGTGCCATGGAACAGCCTGAGCCCTCTGGATTGTGGACAGACCATTGGGGAGTGGCTTGGAGACAGCCAGCAGTATGAACAGCCCAGGGAAACAGCTGAGAGTGAGGACAAAGGCATGGGGGCTTAGGGCTGGGGGGGAAGTGGAGGACTCCACCCGAGCTACTGGGGGACCACCAAAGTCACGTATTCAAAGTGGTTAAGAAAGCTACCAAGGATTTCCAGGATAAACTGGCAATGAACCAACTCACAGGTCTTTCAGCTGGTCTTCAGTTTGTGGACCAAGGTCAGTGGAGGGATGCCAGATGACTGTGAATGGCTCTGGAATTTGCCATACTACTTAAATTTTTGTTGTAGTAGAGCATCAGAAAAGGAAGCAGGTGCTAGCAGGGAAGATGGCTGCAGATCATTATGAGCCTAATGACTCCAGCTCTGTGTCTTGCTGAAAAGTCAGCAGCTCTGGTGTGACTCATGACAAAGCTCTGAGGACCAAAAAAAACAACTTAACTCAGTTTGCAATGGCAATAATTCTGTTTCAAAACTAATGAAATGGTCAGTCAGAAGACGATGGAACAACACAAATGCAGATCATCTGAGTGCATGAAAATCAGTTTTATGGTTAAGTCTAGGTGCATAAATTAAAATTGTAGGCTTTACAATATTGAGTACACATTGCATAAGATTAGCAAACAGTGGAGTCACAAGACAAAACTTCAACAATTTTCTGGACACTGAGGGATTCTGACTGGAGCTGAAAACCAGACATCTCATTCCTCAGCAAAGAGGTAAACTCAAACATCCATTTGGATGTCATTACAGCTTCTGAATTTGCAGTAAAGGACTGGAGTAATATAATACACGGGCAAATCCAAACATGATTGTTTTTAAAAGTGGTTTGTGAAAAGTTTGAACATTTTTCATCAAAAGCAGTTAACAGCTTTCAGGAAGTTATAGGATCCTCTCACTGAGAAAGGTACCTAGCAAAGCAAAATCAGGGAACTATCAAGCTGCATCCTGCCAGCAACATCTTGACTGGCTTTACTGCCTGAAGTTCTTGTCAAATTAAAACAAGAAATGTGATTTTCTCATAGATATTCACTATCCAGCAAAGGCAATCAGCTCCATCACTGGATTTTCCTTCTAATTTTCAGGACCCCACATGTTCTCTGACCATCTACATGAGTGCTTGCTGTACGTGCAGCTATGTGTGTACATACTTCTCTTTGCCCTCCTGGCACCTCCAGACTGTGCTGCAGGTGCCACAGAGATGGTGTAAAGCCTACAGAAGTGTCTCTAAAATACCTTTCTCTCTGCCTGTTGCAGCAGTCTGGACAAGAATTTGAAAAGGATGTTCTTGCTGTATTACAAGTTTCACCACAAGAGAAAACCTGGGCTGTGTTTACTCTGCTTTTTAGCTGTGTGAAAAAAACGTTGTTTATCACTGATCTCAGTTGGAGCCATTTGATGGTTTCTTTTTGCGCTCGCTTTGCTTCCAATTCAATAAGAACTAAAAATAATAACATGGATAATCTAATTGCAGATCAGTAGATATCCTGGCTGCTCTCAGTCTCAGAACATGTATCCCACGTACACTGGATGCACACACAGTGCACGAGCTTTCTAGCAGCAGTAGCTTTTCACCTAGGACAAGGGTGACATTTGTGAGCCATAAAGCCTATCAATGTTACCCTGCCCAGCTGATATAGTGCAGAGGCTTTCTTAAAATAAATAACAAATGTTGATATCTCTCTGTGATTGCATACCATGGCCGAAGGGAAAAAAAAATGTTTAAACCCTTGAATTTCATACACTCTGAAGAAATCTCAGATAAAAGAAAACAGGAAATCATTTGTAATATTAAAAATAGATTGCTTCCTGGAAGTAACAACCATGATGTTCTTGTTGACTTTTTTTCATGTTAAATGCCACATACAGAAGCAGAGCCAGTCAGCTTCTACTTTTACTTCAAATTTGCCTGAAATACAAAATCTGTATTGTAAATTTTAAACTTTGGTTTGATTCTTTTATATTTTTTTCATGCAATACTTTTTAATTTTATGCCATGATGTGAAAGACTGACTTCAGAGCCCCCAGAGAAGCATCTTAACCTTAAATGTCGTAAGTTGGATAAACATTCTGGACTATTACCTCAGTTTTGGTGGGTGTTGTTGTGGGTAAAAACTAAATATCAGAGCAGAAAACTTGTTACAAAGATAACTATTCTGAATAACATAAAAAATTCTACTAATACCCTTGTCATTCTGAGTTTCAGTGGCAACTTGAAGCCCATTGTACCTTGCTACCCTGTTGATCCCTGAAATACAGACTAATTCCCCATGAAATTAACTGTTTATTCACACTTCAGTTGTGTCCCCATGTTTTGCCTTGGATAAACAATGGCCAAAGTGGTTTATATGCTATGGTTGTTTTCCTTCTGAAAAGTGATTCTTAAAACAACTTCAGTCAAAAGACGTGCAAATATGAATGATGATTTTCTTCTTCCAAGGCTCTTTCAACCCTTGTTTAAGATGCTTTTCTTCAATCAGGCCCAGGTTTACTATGAATGACTCCCTGTTTTCTTACCATTAATAGCAATTTTTTATTCTTCAAGGATCCCTAATTTTACTGTGTAAATATTACACCTCAAGATTAGGTCATTGCCAGTCACCTTTTTAACCGGACAAACACAATGCCTTATTTTAAAAGCATGCAGGTCAATTCCAGGACAGATGAATGTTCCTAACATCCAAATGATGATAATAAAATTAGTTTGTCCATATGTGACCCTTATCCTGTAAGTGCTTGGGCATGGCTTGGTGTTAAAACCTTGTCCCTCCAAGCACATCTCACTCCACCTCTGTCAGCCCCTGGGGCTTGTCCCTGCTGAATGTAAAGCCTTGAGCAGCCAGAGTGAGTTCCACCCTAATGACCCCTCTCAGGTAATTTGCTGCAAGTACAGTGTGGAAATAGAAAATGAAGGCAAAAGAAATCGAGGCTTCCAACTACCCAAACTGGCTGGACAACAGGCAGTGAGAGAGAAGACACTCTCTCATCCTTGCTCTCTTTTCCCAAGCCTGATCTCTTCCTAATATCTGACTATAACAGGCAGCTTGGCCAACTCCAGAAGTCATCCTTCACACCACTTATTCTTCACTTCTTTCTACTGTACTCCTCCAGTGTCTCTGGGGAGCAGGGCCAGTTGGGCAGAAACATATCTGCTACCCTGCCTGTTCTCACCTGTTCTCACTTCACTCAGGAGGTGAAGGGAATCATTTCCCCAGGCCAGTTTTCTTCATCCCTGAGCCCACGATTGATGACTTCTCACCTTATTCACCAGGGAGAGAAAAGGGAATGTTCATGAAGTATGAATTCAAACTCCATTATCTCTCTGCAAACGTGAGTTAGGTTATTGCAAAACTTTTCTCCTCTTATGCTCCCTTGTAAAATCTTGAACCTTAATCAAAATAAATCAAAATTACCTCTAAGAGTAAAAACACCACAGGAACTTGACTTAGAAAAATGGAAACAAAACCAGACAATCAGATAAATGCAAGCTAATAGAAGCAGATGGAGAAGAAATTGTGTTTTACCTAGTGAGGAATGCAGTGTTTGGAAATAGCTTAAACTGCTAACAAAGCATATCATTCCCTTTAAGGATGGATTCATGGAACATCAACAGCTGATGCAAAAAGAAGATCCTATTTCTTTGGAGAAACTCACCAAATGCTTTGAAAAGGGGCTGTAGCATAGCCTCTAAACCATGAAGCAGAAAAAGGTGCAGCACACCTCGGTTCTTTGTAGGTCTTTGTGGAAGGTTCCTGCGAGCTTTTTCCTCCACCATCTCAGGATCTTGCTTGAGATGGCCTGGAACAGTGTGACCTTCCCCAGCACTTCTGTCCAACACATCCCTCTATTAAGTATCAAATTCCCTGTGACACAACTACTTGTGAATGTACTTGTGAATTATGCGCCCTGTGATTATTTCAGGCATCCAGAAACGAGGATGTCTTCCCCAAGTCAAAGCAGAGAAAAGTGCTTATCATTAGAACAGAGGCCATCATTATTCAAGGTGATGGTGCTGACAGCTTCCCCCCTCTCTCTTATTCCTTTTTGGAATGGCAGCTTTTAAGTTTTAGGACTGATTTAAGTGCATAACCCTACATTTTCTTTCTTTTTTTTTTTTTCTTTTTTTAGGAGGGATATTAAAATTATATAATATGTTAATATGTCTTTCAACACAATTAGCTTGATATGATGCTGGTGAAATGACCAAAACTAATTTCAAGAAGCAGAAGCTGACTTTCTTATTATCCTCATTTGTTATTCATTATGATGGGAAGAAACTTGCTTAACTGATATACTACATAATGGATGAATGAGCAGGAGGCTATAGAAAAGTAAAAGAGTAAGCAGCAGGAATAATGGTTGTAATGGTAGCAATCAGAAGCCAATAAAACAGATCTGATGCTGACCTCAATTAACACCAACATGCTCTCTCATTTTAGCAGTAATATCAAGTGACTGCTGCAACATAGTTAAAACCCAGAGCTCTGTTTTCAAGGGATGCTGGTGACAGTTCTGTTTTCAAAACAAACAATTAGAGGCCACAAATCAGGATACCAAGTTGAAACGTGGTCTCCTGAGGATCTCATGATCCTGAGCTTGAGCTGTCAGATAAACACAGTACTGCTACAGAGAGAGTCACATTGCTTTTCTCATTCCAGATGACAAACAGGTGTAACCTGCAATTTTAAAATCCTGCCAGGAGTGGAGCAAACATCTACAGCTGGGAAGACACAGGCATTCTTCCAGTTTATAAAGGCAGATAATATGAGATACTTGCTGAGCAGCAGGCTTAACCTTTGAGGTTAAAAAGTTCAAACCAATTTGTTGAGAAAAGCTAAAGGCTTATATTAACAAGTTGTAGGAAAGGTCTGGACGAGGAGAGGAGCCTGGACTAACAGTGGAATGGAAACTCCTACAATCAAGACCAGTATTCAGGGTGTACTGACCTTAGTATTTTGTTCCTTTTTGAAGGAACATTTTGGAAGCAAATCTTCCACTCCTGCTGAAGGCTGAATTCTTTGATACCATTATAGCATGTGTAAACCAGGATCCCTTCAGATGATACCACACAAAAGGGTGAGATCAAGAAACCCAATTGACATGCCCCAACCACTTTAGGGCATTCAGGCTCCGAGTCAGATTAGAAACAGTTCAAAGCAACCTCCTCATACAGTTTGGCTATTGAGTCCTTGGCACCAGCTCATGAATCATGCTACAGAGTTGCATTGATGTTAATGCTGACATAGTTTTATAGACAATTCCTGTTGGTCAACAAATCCAAGAGTACTTATTTACAAGAAATTACCCAGGTACAATGACCAAAAAACAACAAATATTCTCCAGGATGACAAAAGGCTTACCCACCTTCCAATAGATTAAATTTGAGCCTGCACATTTTTTTATGCCTCTCCAGCATTTGCAAGGGAGGATATTCCCCACACTGCATAATTTTTGCTTACATGCCTATCCTCCCTAGGATAATATCTCTCATGACTGGAAAAAGGCTCTCAGAAAAATCTTGAGCCAAATAAAACCAGGCATGCCTTTTCTATGGATCATGATTGCATGTGGAAGCCCTAGCACTTCTGAGGATCCAGGCACTTTTTCTGAGCCTTCCAAAGAGCTGCATATGAAATTACATGTACTGGTCTCCTCCCAGTACCTGAAAGGCAATAAAGGCTGTATAATGGGATAATGTATGTAAGAATGTAGCTGTGGCTCTGGCTGGGCTGGCTGCTGCTTTCTACCTTGACTGCAGCAGAAAGTTCACAAAGGTCAGTGCAGAGTACAAACTTTCCAGGCAGAAAATCCAAGAATGAAGCATTGTCAGTACGGGTGAGTGATGAATAATCCAGTGTTAATTGCTAAAATGTTACAATCACCTATGGATGGAAAGAGCAGTTTACCCCCAGGCACATGGTGTGACTCTTTGGGGTGGCCCTGCACATGGCCAGAATTTGGACTCGATGATCCTGGTGGGTCCCTTCCAACTCAGCATATTCTGTGATTCTGTGATAGAGACGTTTTACCCTTGAGTTGTGAATAGCTATACACCTCCTTCCTTAGGACATCCCATTTGTTCCCCAGTCATTCCTGCTGTAGATATTTAGGCATATTTCCTGTTGTGTGGACTGAGGCATCTAGCTCTTTTTTAAGTTTTAGTATTGAATTCTCTCTAAATGAAAGGATCATCTCCTTTGAGTCAACATATCACCTGGACAGGAGCAACAGAAACTTAAGAGTCAGGTGTCATCTGTAGTTTGATCCTTTAAGCTTGCTGTTTGACATCTATTAATCATCATAGCTAGAGCCTTTATTTCTCATCTAGTATCATATAGATATATTCAATCTAAGAAAATCTAAGAGATTAGACCCCTGTGGTAGCTCCCAAAGGATTTCACAGGTCTGAGGACCAACTACCTCAAAATATTTTCTTGGCTTTTTCTTGGTTAAAGGATTGAAGTGATTTTGGTCCCTCCAGAAGCTGTAGCTGCAGTCCACTGAGGTGCAAGGTCCCCTCTGTATGATCTTTGAAAAGGCAGTGAAATTGGGAGAGGTCTCTCTCTAGTGACTGGAGAAAAGCAAGTGCTACACACACATGGTGAAAAAAGACCAAAAAGGACAATCCAGGGGAGTACAGACAGTCAGTCTCACTTTGATTGCCTGAAAAATTTTGAAACAAGTACTCTGGGAAGATATTTTTTGGCATATAAGGGAATGACGGTATTTGGTATCAGTTAGCACGGACTTAAGAGTGGTAAATCATGCCTGATCAACCTGATTGTCTCCTGTGAGAAAATAACTGGCTTTGCAAGTGCCTTTGGTGAGGCTTTTGAGGCTGCCACTCATGATGATCCTGTATCCCATGTTGGAGCTCTACAGTCTGGATGAGTGGATAACTAGAGGGCTGAAAAATTGGTTGGATAATCAGGATTTGAGGGTTAGTGTGTCATCCTCCACATAGAAGCTGGTAATAAGTGGGGTACCACAGGTGTCCTACTTGTAAACTCTTGTGTTTAATAACTTTATCAATGTCTCAAAGATGACATTGAAGTCTACTTTCATCTAATCTCAGAGCTGGCCATGCTTCAGCAGGAAGCTAGAGGAGAGACCTTCTGTAGCCCCTTCCAACCTCAGTTATCCCAAGATCCTGTGAGAAGACATTAAAGACAATTCATGCTGTTCTTTCAGAGGGTATTAACATTTGAAATGTAGCATGCATCAGCATTCCTTGCACTTCATAACAGTGCCTGCTGCAGGCAATTTCTCTTTCTGTTTTTCCATGCCCTGGGTATGTCCATCACAGAAGACCATGATGGATCAAATGGCTTTGCTGCCTACAGTTCACATGCTGAAGCTGTGGTTTGATTTTCTCTCTGTTTTCACTCATGCAATGAATTTCAGCACTCAGCTCTCACTTCATATATTCTAGCTGTCACTACGGTTTCAAATCAGTAGAAACTTTTCCACTTCAAGAGTTAAAAAGAGAAGCAATATTCCAGCACTAATGAGTCAAATACTATAGCTGAAAAAGGGCTGTGTGTCCTGAAATAGATTGGAGAGGATCAGTGCTGTTACCAAGTTTCCGTGTGAACCTCTGACTTTTATAAATACCAGAGACTCTTTCCTTTCAGATCCCAAGTTTACCTTCCTCATCTGGCTTGTTGTTTCCTTTAGCTGCATTGGGAGGGGACTGCTGTTTTGTAGGGAGAAGCCTGGGTTATTGTTGTCCAATTGGCCTTGTTTTTTTCCACAGATACTGTCCCATGGGCTTCAGAAACTGTGAGGCCAGTGAAAGGTGATTTTTCTATGCACAGTTCTTGCCGAGACAGCAGCAATTAAAATATTGCCCAGTTTAAAATCCAAAGTGAAACACTCTTGGGTTTCAATGAGGACAAAGTTTCACACAGTTCTTTCTGCAGGATGATGTTCCTCATAGGGAGGTTTACATGAGGGTAAAAATCCTTTGACCTTCAGAGAAAACTGGTTCCCTGGACTCCCTATAAAATGTTTTTAGTCATTGTGGTATAATATGTATGTCATTTAACTTTTTGCATAAAATCACTCTGATGGTTCTTGCAGACCCTGGGCAGGAAATCACTCTAATATGATCACACTGTCTGCCTGTCCTCCCTTCCTGCCCCCTGCAGTAACTTTTTAATCAACTAACTACTTGAATCTATTCATTTTCCATTTTATTATTTTATATATAGTCTAGTGCTGGGGAAAGACTTCAAATGGAGTTTGTGACTTAATAGGCACTACAAAATCTGTCCAAGAGAGCAGGAGCCACAGCTACTTCAGCTTCACTGATTCTAGCTTAGAGGGCAGACCTGTCTGCTTTCCCCTTTTATTTCAGTCTCAGGTAATATTAGCATATTCTTCCTCTAATGAGTTTTATTTTAACATGCCCTTGTCTGAAGAGAGCTGAGTTGAGAGAAAACCAGATGTAACTTGAGGTTTTCCTACTGCTTTCCTAGCAGAACAGCAAATATTTGTTCCCAGGGGCTGATTATTTCCTGCTTTGACAATGCCAACCACAGCCTTGCTTGCATCTCCATCTATTCCCAGCAATAACTAAGGAAAGCTATACCAAGTTTCTAGAGTCTTGCTCTTAAGACAGCTTGGAGGATGACTGAAATGTTAAGGTGTCAGAGTGTATGTGAAACAAGAGAATAAGAAAGAAAAAACCTATTTGAATAGTTAACACAGAGGGTCTAATCTTAAAATTTTAAGGTAGAGTGTTTTTAAGGGAGTGTAAAGTAAGTTGTGTCTGAAATTTCCTGTGGCCCCACCCCAGATTTACAGTGATATTTGCAGAAGAAACTTGTTTACAAGCTCATGTCATACCTCTCACATGAGAGAAGACTTAGAGTGAGCCAGTGACTTGCTGGAAAAGGACTGAGATAGTAGTGAGGCATCAGCTGAAACAGGGAGCTGGGTTCCCCAGAGGGCAGCTTTATCAGGCTGTCCTGTGTCTTCAGCCCTATGGAAAAGGCTTGGAAGAAGTCAGAGAGGTTGGCTGCCGTGCTACAGTCTTGTGAAGGCCCTTTAGCTGTGCTGCATGACATGGTGTGTACAACCCTGGATCCAGATCTCTCACATACCTGCTGTGTGTGGGCTGACAGAGCTGCAGCAGCACTGCCAGATATTGGGTGCTTGTCTGCACCAAATACCAAGCTGCAAATCTGACAGGGTGTTTCTGCTCAGGCTCATATTCAGGTCAGTTATTCTTTTGTTTGCAGAGAGGCTGTGGGTGCACAAGTCCCACCAGCTGTAGGGCTGAGCTCAGTGTATCTAGTCAGGCTTTGTCACTGGGGATTTTCCCAAGGCCTGAATATTGACTCTCTTAAAGGTTGATGCCACAGGGCAACATCCAAAGACACCAAAGTAAACAGTTCTTACATGTCACAGGCTTCCAGCACTTGTTTAGAATTTCCATGCTTTAGCCTCGAGGGAACTTTTCCTTGTAAAATTACTAACTACACAAGCATCCCAATGGTGTCAATGAGCTTTCCCTCTCTGTGTATTGCTGAGCATGGTCTCATGCTGTGTTCAGTGAACTTTGAGCTAGAAGCATGGAGTGATAAGAAAAATGTGATTTAGTTTTTCCTTTATGAATTACCAGTTTACATTCACCTTTTGGTTTTTTCCATCTTAAAAAAAATGGTAAACAGGTTGACTTCTTCACCAAGATTGTGTGGAAATACAGGATATATATATTTAGCAGCAGTCAATCTGTTCAAAATGAGTAGGAAACCCATCAGTTCCTGAGGCTGTAATAGATTTCCTCTGCACAACGTGTCAGCAGCCTGATGGAGCTGAGGATATTCTGCCTGTGTACTTGAAATGGCAGGAATGCAGTGTTTATTTGCAGCAAAAAGGCTTAAAAACAGGGCCTAAAGTCTCTCACACAGAGGTTACATGACTCTTCAACAAGCTGCTGAGAGAGATACAAGCTGTGCAGCTGGAACTTGGTGGCGACAAAGCGTCACTGAAATCAAACTGCAGGCTGCAGCCACCCATGTGAGGTGTCTGTGACAGTGTCTGGTCCACTGCCCTTCACCCTCTCTTTGGAGGCACACTCATTTTCCAGGGGCTTGGAGCCACTTAGAGCAATTTTAGCAGAATTTGTTTTACCACTGCATACGGTGCTCTTTGCAGAGCACTTTAGGCATGTGTTGGAAAACACACATTTATCATCTTTTACGTACAGCCCAAAAACTGTAACTCTTGCAGAGAATTAGTGTCAAGACAATGTTTTAGTTAACAATAAGAACTTTTAAGTTCTCTTATAAAAACTTCAGGGGGTCATATTGCACTAGGAGCTTTAGCAGCCAATAGTGGAAGCTGAAGTAACAGTAAATCAGCGGGGTAAGCAGAGAGAAAACTTCTCCCAAACTCCCTGTCTCAGTTTCCCATGATTTGCAGCTCACAGAGTTCCTGAACTTGTGATGTGCTTTATATATTTAGTACCTCTGAATGCTTTCTTCTTCCATTAATCTGCTCAACAGTCTGCTCAACTGATGTAAATTTTTACAACCTGTGGAAAAGAATTTCACAAGTTTACTCAGCACAGATGAAAGCTATATTAATGTATTTGCAGATGATGCTCACCAGTTCTTAAGCTGGAAGAGACAGAAAAACAGTTTTTCCCTACAACTCCATTTCTGTAAGACACAACGTATGTGGGGAGTGAGCAAAGTATTATCTATTCTCTATATTATCTTATTCTCTGTGTAACACAAGCGAAAGGAATGCAGAGAACTCTTTGATGAAGACTTTTACACATCTGAAGGAATATCTCCAAGTTTACTTAAGTTTCTTCAGCTACTGAAGAAAAAACAAGAACATAGTGGAGAGAGGAAAATTTCTTTCTTACCATTTCATAAAATGCCCCAGATGGGAGCAGTGGGTGACTCTCCCCCATTCGCAGCTCACAGCCACATAGACACACTGTGCTACATCTGAAAAAGGCTGCAGTGGTTTTAGTTTCATAAGCAGTGTTAGCTGGAGGAAGCACTGAAGCTGTGCATCTCCACTACTGAAAGCATCCACAGATTTCCCTCCTGCAGCTGCCATGTCCCTTTTTGTAGCTGTAATGCTTGGTAAACCATGTTATGGGGGTTGAGTTCAAAATTACCTGAAAAAAACAATCAACCAACCAAATAACCTCATTCCAATTTGTTTTCAGTCAGCTCTGTCCTTTACTGGCACAAAAAACCCCACAGAACACAGGGTAAGGGTTAAGCCCAAGAGTCCTAAGCCAAAGTTAGGGGGCTTCTGGTGAAGAAACTGTCCAACTCTGACACTTGATGTCAGAGTGTCAGAGAACTGCTGGGCTGAGCTACATGAAAGTATGTATACTGCAAGTACAGCTTGTGAAACAAGAGTTGCCTGAGACATATCTTGCATTTTTTTACCCTGATATTTAAGATCTGATGAACTGTAATATGCCCAAACCTAGGAATATGCTCTTAAAAAAGAAAAAGCATCATATAATAAAAAATAAAAAGCACTTCACCAATTCAGAAGAGAAATCTGTCACAGACACTTCTGTGGCAAATAGTTCTTCACCTGAGGCTAGTAAATTTTTGGAGTAACTGACAAACATGTATGGCATGGTGATTTGAATGTACATATTTATATGAATACATTGATTTGCTTGGAAGCTATGTAGTGGTCAGGAATTTTGATGATGTTTAGTAGTCAGAAGGGGGGGAATATTTTTAAATATACAGCAATGATTTTCTACAGTCTACTTGTAAAACTGTTAATTGAATGTAAAGGCTTAAGACTGTGGACAGATTTTGCAGCCTTTTCTTCTGTGTCTAAGACATCTATCTCATCATGCAAAGCCCAGTTTCAGCAGAATTATAAAGATTCCTCCTTATTTGATTTCAAAGCTGTCCCCATAGCAGACTCAACAAACTATAGCTATTAAGGGACTCTACATGATACAATATTGATTTCTCTAATAGCTATATAATTATACCGAGACGCAAATTGCAAATAAAACTCAATAATCCTCCTGAAAAATTAGCAACATTAGCCCGGGAGCAGGCTTGAAATTACTAAAGCCATTGTTCTGATAGCATTACCAAACATACATTAATAATTGTATTGCTTTAGCTGCACACTCCCTGCTGTTTTAGTACTGAACTATATTGAAATGCTAAATAGTTGTTGCCAGTTTAAGAAGTTTATCAGACAATATAAAGATGTCTTTCTGATTGTAATACAAAACTACACATAAGTGCACCAAAAAAGTTCTGCTGGTGAAGTTATCTCCTAAGAGCTCCGTTTATGGGTATTACCCAGAGTTTAAAGAGAGCTTTTATACCCTCGAGTCTTAACTCAGTAAGTAACTGATAAGATAGGCCTGGCTGTCCCTCTTTTCGGCTGGTTCATGGTGGTAAATGGTGCTCCTGTTTGTGCTGCCTTTCAGTCATCCAGCCCCTGCCTTCTGCCTCTTATCCCTCCCCGCAGCCAGCCAGGAGCCAGCACAAACAGCCTGGGAACGGGGCGATGCTGCACACAGGAGGCGAGCCCAGCCCAGCCCCTGGAAACCTTTCACCAGCCGAAAATAGCAGCGCCGAGCAGATGCCGGCAAAGGCGGGTCTGGACAATGACTGATGTCCGCCAGGGCTGCGCTCCATCCGTCCCACGGAGCGCTCGACAAAGCGCGGCCCTCTGCCCACTGTCCCGCAGCCTCCTCCCTCCCACCGAGGTATCCCCGGGTATCTCGGGGAGACCTGCTCGGAATCGTGCCAGGCAGGCGTCCCCTTCTCACCGAGGGGCCCTATTTACAGCTTCGGAGAGATGCACACGGATTTTACGGGAATACTCCGACTTGAAAGGGAAAGGCTGGGGGATAGCTGTCCATAAAATCCTGAATAACATGATGAAAGTGAGTAGGGAAAAGCTGATCAATGTACTGGAAAATAGCTAGGGCCATCAGGCAAAAATCTACATGCAAACAACTCTTGCTGTGGGATGTTGCAGATGCTAAGGGTTACACCCGAGTTCAAAAAGTGGAAAATCAACAAAGGATATTAAAGATAAGGGTCCATTGCTGGTTCAGATGCCTTGCCCAACTGATCAGCTCTTAAACCATAGCCCGAACACAGTGAACAGAGAAATTAACAGATCAAGTCTACAAGTGAAACCCTAGAAAACTTCAGGGACTATCCTTCCCAGAAATAAAGGGGCCCTACTTCTGCACAAAATATGCACTATAAAGCAGCCTCTACATAACTAGCAGCCAGCAGTGCTGGTCTTCCAATCAGACAGTGCAACCTGAAGGTCTCTAACAAGCAAAACTTTGATCTTCCTTGGTTCTTGGTGCTGAAGCACAACTGTCCAGGACCTATGCATATTTGGAAAGGATATACACAATTATTAAAAATTTCTTTGAGTCTCCTCTCCCCTTCTCCATGCAATGCAGCACTACCAAGTCTAGGCAGAGTGTCAGTCCCAAAACCAAGGCCACTGCTGCCTGCTCGCCCCACAAAGCTGCAGAGTTAACCAGGGTCCAGTACACCGGGAATAAGTGATGGAAGACAACCTGCCATCTTCAGCCTCAAATGAGTCTGATAGAGGTGGAACATGACAAATGACCTTTGCTGCTGCAGTACACCACACAGTGGGGGAGTGGAATACACCAAGAAGTGCAAGAAGCTCCAGCAACCAGATATGATTTGCATTTCTCTGGTTATTCCCAAATGGGGAGATACTGCAACTGAAGGTGTGACTTCAGCACATACAGAGGTTACCCTGTGGCTGGCTTCCTGCTAGTGAGTTTGGTGCCAGCAGCACAGACTTTGCTGTGTGTCCCACTATCATGTGGCCATCATTGTAATGGGTGATGCTGGGCCAAGCAGAAGTCCAGGCTGCCAAACCCTCACTGGTACTGCTGCTTAGCTGGGCAGGATGAAAACTACCTTATGTCTCTTTACAAGGAGTGACTATCACACTCCTGACTGAGAAAACAGACCAAGAGAAATAAAACTAAACTCTCTGTGAAACCATTGTTAATCATGCTACTTAGTATGACTATACTGGAAGAGAGAGCAGCGTGGAGCCCAGGGAAACCACTTTGTAGGATGGTGAACAGATTCAGCTCTCCTTGGAAAAGATAATTGAACTTAATTTCATATGTTCCAACTTTTGAGGAAGTCTTTTTTTTTGACCAGGACTTAGGAAACCACATGGCACTGCCATTTTACCTGGCACCAGATGCTGTGTCTGACATTATGGCTGGGTCTGGAAATTGAATTCATTTCCCCCCTTCTCCGCCCCAAAACTTACAGAGCAGTCATCATTCACCATAACATGTCATCCTAACAAGCTGCAGGGCAGAGATACCTCACATTTGAACCAACTGGTGGCAGCCAGTGAACAATGTCTAAGTAACCAGAACACCCTTCATCATGAATCTGATACGTTTAACAGCTAATTAAACCTGTGTAGGGATTAGGCTTTACATTGTACAGTTTTATGGCAACAAAACCTGAGCTTCCTAAGATTACATTGAGCAGCTCCTTATCTCTGATGCCGAGATGTTTATCAGCACCATATGTTACAAGCTCCTGCTATGTTTCCCAATGACCTTCTGGGACTTAATCAGCCTGAATGTCAGGGGTTGAGGGGCTGAGGACATATATTAAAACACAGAATGCAACACCCAGCCAGGCAGGATAAAAATACAGGGCTGAAGCCCAAAGAAAAGGTCTTTGTTGGTTAACTTCTGTCCCTAATAAATTTGTCAATTAGAAAGAACAAATGTTAACTTTGTTTTCCTTGCCCTTGCTGTTGCTCTGTGAGGTCCCATACTGCGAGGTAACACAGGGTGTGTACTCAAGTATCAGTGAAGAGGGGAAACCTCAGATGATTCATGGTTTGGGAATGTTTCGCATAAAAATAGAAAATTCCAGCTTTATATCTGGAGGCTATCCATGCTACCCAGTTATGTTTTCCAGCCTTGGAACCATAAAAAGAGATGCCGTGAAGTGAAAATTTTTGTCCCCAACATCAGGAGCTTTGTGATTGTAGTGATTTTAGTCACACTGCTTTTAGAACTAATAAGCACTCTGTCCCAAAAGTATATAGGCATGGTCTTTTGGGACAACTACATCAGAAGACATGGAATATCACCCTAACACTTTTATTCTCATGTGAAATGCTCTTGTTTGCAATTGGAGATTCATTAAAAGGAAAAGTTTAGGCAAGGACTGGATTGGCCATGACATTTCCATGCAAATGATGAGATACATTTCACAGTATCTCTTGCAGGGAGAAGGACCTACCTACCATTCTTGAACACCCCTGCATTCTTCAGGTGAGCTGTGTTCACGTTGGTAAGAGCTGACGTGAGCCATCACCAAGCCATGAAACTGCCTATTTCTGGCATGGCTGTGCTTGATTCCCCACATCCTAACCCAGCAGCAATTATTGTTCACTCTGGTGGTCCCTCTGAACAAGATGAGTCAATCCCATCACTGCTGCTCCTCACTCCAACCCAGCTGCTCACAGCGATATGTTTGGATACATAATTTCATAAGTATCCCTTCTATTTATTGTAGCCCATTGGGCTCAGATCCAGGCTGAATTTCATGGATAAGAATGCTGATCCAAATGTTGACACTTTGCTGCATGGCTGCAGGATAGAGATAAAGCTGGGACTGGTTTGCAAAGCATTTGCAAATCTGTGCATTATATGTCTGTTGTTTCATTGAAAATATTCTTTTTGGAATTTAAAGCAGCTGAAAGACAGATGTGGCATGACTAGGATTTAGCTGAATGTGCTGTATTCAGGATACAACAAAAAGTCCAGGTGTTGGAAAGGATGTAATGGCCATGGTTTAAGAAAAGAATTGTGCTACTGGATGCCAAATATATGAACACATTTATAGAACCTTTGCTTGCTTCTGACAGGGCATATATGGTTTGTGTTGATTTTTGTTTTTAGAAACTAATTTCCTTTCCTAAAGCAGGTGTGTGCTAGTTGCCTCATTTTCCAGGCATATTTAAAACTATTTGGACCCAGAAGAGAGTTTAATTGGCTGACAAGGATTGTAAGTGTGAACTCAGTAATTGACAGGGCTATGTCTTGAAACTTCATTTGTCTGCATTGTGGTGGGAGGCTGTGTTAGAGGTACCAGGAACACACAGGGAAGCATCTGGCTGTGTGTATGTGGCACATATCCTATGTTGCACCAAGCTGGAGAAGGAAAGGAACTACAACATGAGGTGTCTAAATTGAACATCCCAAACCTTGAGGCATGCAGGTCTATGGCAGATGGATGTCAATGACACATCTTCACCTCAGTGTCAGGACTCTCCAACATATGGCTCATCGAGGTCCTGCCAGCATCAGTATTCTGTGTCCATTGTGTAATAATATATAGAAGAACACTTTCATTAAAGATATTGAAAAATATTGCAGAGGGGAGATGTTAAAGGATGTAGCATTGCCTGTTAAGCATACTCTGCTGGGGAGGCTCTTGCCTGGGAAGCAAGACAAATGTCAAATATTTACGTCAAAATACAAGTCCTTCCTCGAAGCCCATGCACATGATCTAGGAAGCCTCTCCCTTTTCTTCTGTCTGACCTCCCTGCTTCTGGTTTCCTGGCTGTAAAATGCTTTAGATTTAGGGGGATAAATGGAGAAACATTTACAGCTTGATATCCCATAGCTTTGTGCTTGGGTAAGGCACATAATGTTTAGAAAGCATTAGTCCCACGTTCAGCCTGAGAATTTAGCAGTGAGATCTCTCACTTCCCAGACAAATGTTCTCACTATGCAGTAGCCTGTCTCATTTCCAACTGCAATAAAGAGAAGCTGAATTAAAGTCTGCAGTTTGTGGCCTAATTTCCCTTGCACTGTTTTTTGGCTTAAGCTGTTATGCCCCTAGCAGTGGACAGCCTTGCCCTGAGAACGAAGGAGTATGCAGTGCAGAAAAGGAAGTCAAAAACTGGAGAACAGAGTGAAGAGGTAGGAGCTTTAAGTACAGATTTTAAATAAAGGAAGACTTCACTGCACAAGAGCAGGGACAACATTTAGTCTGTGAGAAGTGAGCTAGGAGAAAGACAAGTGGGATAAGATGAATAAGGCTCAAAGGGAAAATGCCACTCCCCAGGTAAAAGCCACAATACAATTAGATCAACCACCTCCAAATGAACATAATAGATTATTTCAGAGGAGATTCAGTTTGTACAAGCAGTCTCTTCCTCTGGCCATTTCTCTAAAGATATTTATTGCCAACTGCTAAAAGTCACTGAAATTTCTTTACTACACATGCCTACTACACATGTTTGTAGACTTGAAACAAGTAGTACTTTAGAATCTTCCCTGTCAAGAGAAAAGCTATAACAAAAGAAAACAAACCTACTTGTCACCTCCAGCTCTAAATTTCCAGTCCCTTTTAATAAAGTGAAAAGTTTTAGCTATTATAAAATTTTGTGACCTTTCAATGCTACAGAACACTGATACAAAATGTGAATAGTAAAATATCTGTTATATAATATATATTTATATTTTAATATATTACATTTATTTCTACATAAAGAGGCTATAAATACTGTATATGCCTTATATTCATGGTTCCCAGCATTTGACATTATAGTAAGTACAAACAAAAAAATAGTTATAAAAATACAAAAAGAACTCAGTAGAAATAGCTTTACATTTTAAAATCTTGTAGTCCTCATTGTGTCTATCAATAGAGTTCTGGGACTACAAGAGCACAGGTAAGAAGTTGTCCAACAATTAGGCACAATTTCATCACTTGGAGAAGAGCAGAGCTGCCATTAAACCAGTCACGGATTCCCAAGGCTACATAAACTGAGATCTCTGCCACTGCAAACACACTTTGAGTTTTCAAAGTGAAAGAGCCAGACCTCAATCTGAGGGAGGGGGATGAGATGAGAAGGTAGGGTGCCCTTAGGATGCCCCACCAGAACCACAGTGCTTCCTGTGGTCCTAGGGTAAACGACACTGCCCCTTCTACCTGTTGCAGAGGCTGCCCAAGTGGTGATCTGGGAGGAGTGGAGTATTTTCTGCAGCAGTTTCAGGCAGCTCAGAGGCAGGTAGGCATCTGGCATGAGTGAGGGTGCTGGGGATGAAAGGGGAGCAGAGACATCCTCAGAGGTCAGGCACAGCCCTGCTATGTGAATCCCACCACTTGGCTCAGTGCTCTGCCTTCTCCCTACTAACCAGCTTCACTGAGAAAATGCAACTCATGAGGACTTGTACAGCAGCCTTTTTCCTCTGCCAAGGACAGAGACCATCACCCCCACCTATATTTAGCCCAGCCTATGTTTAGTCTCAGGCCGTCAGAGTGCCAGAGCCTTGAGCTGGAGGTTCCTTTTTTTGTTTGTGAAGGTACAAGCAAGGAATAACTCTGAGAAACAAGACGCCAGTGTTGTGCTGTTTCCTTCCTGGAGTCCAGCCACAAGGGGAAAAACAAACAAAAAAACCCCACAAAAGCAGGGATGTGCCATTATTTCGTACAAGTAGAAACAGTGAAGTCGGATGCCGTGATGCTGCCTGCATCAGGCAGATGCTCGACATCACCAGGCTCAGCCTCTGCCACGGGGTTGGCACAGCCCGCCCATCACGGCCAGGGCTTTGCACCCTCAGCCACCAGTGTCTCTTGAGGAAAGAACCCCAGCCCGGCACGGCGCACTTTTGCTGCCAGATGCTTCCGCATCACCTTCAGGAAAAATAAATGTCTTTTCTTAGTCCAGTGGATGCCGTCTTTCAATACATCAAGCCTGAATACCACCAGCCCAGGCAACGAAGGCACATCCCAGGGGGAGCTGGAGCCACCAGCTCCACCCTAGAGCGGCGCGGGGCTCTCGCAGGGGAGCCCGTGAGCGCGGCAGAGCGGGGGCGAAGCCTCCTGGGCACACAAGAGTTCCGTTTCCTCGCTGGAGTAGATGGTGGTGTCCATGTCATCCGAGTGGTATCCTGACTGGTACCCACTCGTCTGGTTGGAGGCTTCGGACATGACGGATTCGTTACTCTTGCTGGGCACCAGTGTGCTGCAAAAAACAACCAGGAACAGGGCTGAGAGAGCTGTGGAGGCTGTCTTCTGGAGGGCAGGTGGGGGACTCCAGATGGCAGCTGCTTTCCATCGTAACAACCAAAGCAAAAGGCTGTACTTAAACCTGGCTTCAAGCCTTTTTAAACATGCATTTGATTATAAGGAGGGACCTTTTCATATGCTCGAACCTCAGTAACGCACAAAAAAGATGTTTAATTTTATGACAATACAAGGAGTAAGGTTGAGACCGCAGATGAAATGGAGAGAAAGCTTTTAGAGGCTTTACTTCAGCTGTGGTGCAATTGTAACTGCAGTATCTTCATCTCCACTCAAGTTGTCCAGGAAAAATATAATTCTGAGAAGTTCTCAGAGAGCATACATGAGGTTTCAACTCCATGAATGCCACTGAGCTTCCTGTGAACTGCACAATGAAACCCCTCTACAATGCTCTGAAAATACCCAGATACATCCTGAAAACTTGAGTGTCAGCTATTAAAAAAAAAAAAAAAAAAAAAAAAGAAAAAGCAAGCAAAAAACCAAGAGCTGTTGATCAGTTTAGACAGGTCATCATGTGCTTAATTGTGTGCACCAGCTCAGTACCTTTGAGGGGTGGTTGATGTGACTGCAGCTGATGGATACAAGTCCTTTCCGGGTGCTGACTGAGGCTTCCAAAAGCTGCATTACCTCCCCTCTCCTAACACCAAATGCAGATGACCAGGCACAATTTTGCTTTCTGTTTTTGAAAATACTTTTAGAAAAGATGTTGTCTTCCAAACAATTTTACAAACCAATCAGTCTTCTGACATACTGTCAGACGTCATATTCAATCCTATGTGCAGCCCAAGCCTTACCTAAAGGGTATTTTCACTTGTTTTTCACTCTCTTCCAATGCCTTCAGCTCTTCAGATGCAAGAACCATCCCACTATCTGTCTGGTTTTCCTGCAAAAGTGTTGGAAATTTATTAAACGGAAAAATATAAAAACCACCAAAAAATAGTATCAGCAGAAGGAAAGTATGTGTAAATAGACAAACTCACCTCCTGAACAACTTTTACAGTGGTTACCAATGGGACATCTTCAAATGTTTTCACACTTGCAGGGCGGCTTTTTCTCTTGCTACCTTGTCGGTACTGACTGCAAAGAAAACAAACAAAAAAATTGTGTCCACTATCCACAACTTGGCTGCAAAAAACACAATGATATCAGAATCCTTTTATCTCTCTTCAGAGAAATTAATCCTTTTGTCAAAACATATTATGCAAACTTCAAAATATCTATTTATTGAAAGGGATGAACAGCCTAGAAAGTGGCATATTTCTGACCTTTTGCTCCTGACAATATTGATCTCTGAGCAAATTCTAAGAAACGGCTTTGAGAAAACATCTTCTTTCCTCAGTTACACTGGAGGGCTTCACTTCCTGCAAGCTTTGCTTAGAACTATAATAAACAGAGAAGCCTGGAGCACAGACGTGTGTCTTTTCCTTTGGACTGCACTTCTGAGACCCCTGGCTGGACCTAGGACAACAACAGCAGACTCAGCACACTGCTGCCCTTAAGCCATGGGGATCAGGACAGGGAGTGCTAAATCTCTCTAGAAGGCTCTTCTCCAAAAGAAGCCCTCTGGTTCAGGATGACATCCATAAAAAATATTAGACAAAAAAATAAAATTGACTTTCATGGAGATACTAATACAGCAAACAAAACGGCACCCTCAGCTTTCTGCCTAAGTGAATCTGGAATGAAATGGATGGTGTTACAGATAAACAGGGCAAATTTATGTTCTTAACAGCTAATGAAGGAAAAGCCATGGAGTTAGTAGAGTAACCTGCATCCAATTGAAGTGCAAAGCCAGAGACTATTAAGAGCATCATTCATCCCTTTTCCCAGCTTTGAGTCTAGCTATGCTGAGTCCTGTTTATCTCCAATAGACATTTATTTAAATTGGTGGGGATTTTACAAGTTCCTTGAGTAGCCTGCTCAGGTGCTCAATCACACTTTAGAATGTTTTTCAAGTATTAAACCCAAGTATCTGGTCAAATAAAACTTGTCTTAATGCTGGGGGGACAGAACAATTATTTTACACCCTCTTTGGAGAAAATCTTCATATATTGAAAACTGTCACTATATTCCCTCTCCATTTTCTCTTCCTAAACTTAACAAAACCAGTTCTTTCAAGCTCTCTGCACTGGCCATATCTTCTGCTCCTCTGCAGTAGTATCTAATCTATTCCCCATCCAACACTTCCAGGACTAAAACAATCAAATAAACAATATAGTCCATGCACCGTCCTGGACAACCTGATCTTGTACAACTGAAGTTCATTCCACAACTTGCCTTCTAAGTGTGGAAGCTCCCTGTGTGTCTGCATTAAACATATGTCACAGAGGCATAGAACTGCATGGCCAGGACTACAGTTTTCCAGTGTGGTGAGAAGCCCAGCCTCTTGATCTGAATGACCTCCCAAGTATGGGAGAGCCGCCTCTGCTCAGCCCAGACAAGAGCCAGCCTACAAGGGTTGTTGTAGATTAATCAAAATGCATCTTCTCTGCTATTATCCAGATCAATTATTCTCCCTAAAAAATGAAACTTAGATTATTTTGACTTGATTTGTTCTTGATAAATCCATACTGGCCCTTTGTAGTTAATTTGTTTTCCTGTAGGCATTTACCGTTATTTATCTGAATGCTTATTCCAGGATTGTTCCTAGAATTCAAATTAAACTGATTGCAAAATTACACTTTTTTCTGTTCTAAGAGTAGGCATTATCTTTACACTTTACTCTAACTCTTCTATACCTCACCTGACTGTTTTTAATGACAATCTTTCAAGGTTCAGAAATTGCATATCTATTTCCTAAGCCAAACATGGCAGATGTTAGGAGGTCCTGCTGATTTTAATTTATATCAACAATCTAAACATTCTCTAATATTCTCCATGTTTTCCCTGTGCTTGCTATCCTCCTCCAGCTTTGATTTAGAGATTATATTTGTTCATAATTAGTACTTATATGAAGATTGCAAACAACATCTCTCAACAGATCAATCTTTTCCACTACCTTTGGAAGTGGAAAAGATTGATCTGTTCAGAGATCCATGAAAGATCCATGCCTACAAAATAATTTTCAGCTACCAGAACCTAAGAATAAAGGCCCTAAACATGACTTAAACTCTACACTTTGCCTCTCCTAGCATGGCTGCCACAAGTGCTTTCAGAATCCTGTCACAATGCAAGATGAGAGAAAAGAGATTTAAAATCTCCTTAAAATGTCGACAGAGTGCTTTTACTTCTGTTCCTAAAAGGCAACAGGAACCAAGAAAAGCCATATAGGAAGTATTAAAAGTGAAAAATAGATGTGATGTTTTCAGTGCTAAACCATGCTTTTTTGTCTTTTAAATATGTATAGTTTGAACTGCCCCACTACTAAGACATGGTGTTGAGAGTTCAGTTGCAGGACCATAAGCTCAACTGAAGTGTGAAATGCACTGTGCCTATGTAGCCTTTTCTAAGACCACATAAAAATGCTATCCTGCTCCACCCCAAATCATTGGGAACTCCATCTGTGGTGGATATGACACAAGCAGTGAGGCCGAGGGCTCTGCTTCATGGAAACCACAGGAAACCTGCCAACAGTCATCTCCACCCCGATGGCTGCATCCACCTCTTTCTACCCTCCTTCTTCTGAGGCTGCATTGAACAATCCAGGGCTCCCAGCGTCTCAGTGGCAGCACTGGATGAGAAAATGCCTTTCTCTGTTACTCCCCATGCCAGAGATCCTCAAAGGGTCCAACACAAGCCCCTGAAGTGCATTAGTAGAAGCTCCTTACTGCAAGGTCCCTCTGCCATGATACCCAACAGCCTCTATCCTTGTGGATGCCCTAGCAGCCCACCAGAAGCAAGCAGTGGACACAAAAACGGTGACAACACTATTTACGTCGTGTTCCTCTTGGCTATCAATTCATGAGCGATTTTCCAACGTTTCATTTTAGGAGGAGAAATGCCAGAGAGGTTACTAATGATAGATCTAGCATCATTAATGTTCTTGGCAGCTGCAACACAAGAACACTGCGAACACAACTGAATTGGACCAGTAAAACCTTCTTTGGGTTCTGGTTCTCAAAAAACAAACAACAGGTATTTTCATTGGTTTTGCTTTTTTTGTTTCTTTGTTTTTGAATGAGAATACCAAGTCTTGAAAGGGTAGCAACATTAAAAATAAATAAGAAAAATCACTAATTGGGAAGGTAAGAAACTAGCTTTTGCCTACAAAAGCTTTAGAAATTCCTTCTTATCCCTATGGAGAAGGTTAAATATGGATCAGGCAGCTGAAGTCTCTTCCTTTCGTTTTCCCTTCCCCCAGCATGAACAAAACCTTCCCAGAGGCCCCAGTAGGATGTCCACCATATAAAATACCTAATTCCTGCTGTGTTGTCATAATGGAATTTAGGATCACAGACTTCCTCTTCCTCCTTACAGGAAGCAGGTGAAGTTGGGAGAGAGAGACCCGAATCCTCTTCCATATTCAATGATACTGACAAAGGAAGGACAACGTAGTCTTTACCATCCTGTAGAATGCAGTGAAAAAACACAAAAATTAAATAGGCTACAGAGACACACAGACATAAACAGATACATGCACATACATGGAGAATGCATCAACCCAACAGTGTGGGTGTTTTATTAAACTATGAACCGTATACCACCTTTGCAGGAGCAGCTACATTAAAAGAAGGAAGATTAATAAGAACCACTTCCAAGTAGTTTTAGATTTTTTAAAAATAGATTTTATATGATATACTGCAACATAATGTATGAACTGGACTTTCAGTTGATGCCTTTGAAAAAATAAAAGTAGATTTTTTAAATATTTGAATCCCAATGCCACAAAGAAAATTAACATGATAATTTAGAAGGGCAGTATAATTCCCACCATCACTGAAAGGTTAGAAAGGGAGAGTCTGTCTAATAGGGAGCACACAGCCAAATCTATCCTCTTCCATTCAGTGGGCTCACATCCATGACCCTGGCCTTGTCCACTTCCATAGTAACTGAAGAGGAAGCCACAAGATTGAGAGCTCAGAAGGGAGGCCCATGTCCCCACCTGGTCGCAGTGGGCTCTCTTACTGCCGTGCCTGCACATAGGTCATTCCTTAATACATTAATTTGCATGGAGCTGCTCACAGGCAATGTAGTTCTTGTATCCTTGCTTTCCAGGATAGCCATTAAAAGCATTGCAGCCCACACCCTCACATACACTAAGATAACCATCTTTGGCACAGTGAAATCAACAGGAGCTACCTGCTGGGATGCATCTGCAGTGTGCAGGGAAAGCAGCAGCAGAGCAGGGAAATGAGCCTGTGCCAACAACTCCCCAGCAGAGACAGCAGCAGTGTCATGGGAAGCTTTGCTGGCAGGGCAGAGTGGATTTTGGTCACCACAACACAACCTCTGGCATCTTTACACCACAAGTCACTCTCTGCTAATCAGAGACCCAACTGCTGGTCAGTAATGGGAGCAGTAGAAGAAGCCCAGGCTCCCTGACAGCTCCAGCAGACAGCACACAACTGTGGCATGCCGTGATGGCTGGCAGGACAGGACAGGTTCAGCCAGTGGTTTTAGCAAGCAGAGAATACAGTTCAGGTACCTGACGGACGTTGGCTTGCAGTAAATTCCCCAGGTGTTCCACCAGCTCTGAAAAAGTTGGTCTCTGCTTAGGATCTCCATGCCAGCAATCCAACATTGTTTGGTACCTGGAAGGACAAAACTAATTAAAATACCAGTGTAAAGCAAACCTATTGCTTGCTCCTGCACCTGCTAGTAGTGTGGGGTAAATGTGGGCAGATGGAAGAACAGTTTCTCACATTTCTGGTGTTGTATAGTCTGGTGCTCTCATTCTTGTTCCTTCTTTCAGTCTTCTGCAAAATTCCTCATCAATTTTCACTCCAGGGTACGGTGATGCACCTAAAATGAAAGCAACAGTAATTTTAATGCATTAGACTCCAAAGTAGTGGGATTAATTTTCAAGCAAATAACTTGCTGTGGTTTGTGTTAATAAGACGATTTGGTATATTTGGATGTGTAAACAATTTATATTTATGATGGAAACAGCAACTGACTGAGTAAATTAGGCACATCATCACAGTACTGAAATTGTATGAAGAAGCATTTCAAGCCTATGTTCCTACATTTGCATTTTAAAGAAAATTTGAGTATTTTATTTTGATGGAGAAAATACACAGGAATTTTTCAAGAAGTAAAAAGAAAATGCTACAGAGGATCCAAGAACACTTTGACTGTTTTTTTCAGACTCTTTTGTTTAGAGATGGCTCAGTAAAATTAAAGTGACTCACCTAATGAAAATATTTCCCACAGTAGAACTCCAAAGGACCATACATCACTCTGAATGGTATATACTCGATCAAAAATGGTTTCCGGTGCCATCCATTTTAGGGGTAGTCTGGCCTAAAAGCATTTTCATAAACAAAATGTTATCACAGTTTAGCAAAACACTGAGTTTGCAAAGAAATTTCTTCAAGGGAAAAAAAGAAAAAAGTAAGTCCTGATTTCAAATCAAACAGATGATCTGAAACTTACATCTCCTTTCCTCACGTAATCTGGGTCTTTGTAGATGTCTCGAGCCAAGCCAAAATCACAGATTTTGACCACGTTATTGTCTGACAAAAGGATATTACGAGCAGCCAGGTCCCTGTGGATGCACTGCAAAGAGAAGTAAACAACTTCATATGCTGCATGTCGTCACAGCTCTGTCCACAGGGCTGATCTCTTTCACATATGTGCTCTCCTACTCTCAAAGGCCAGATAATTCTTAAAACCTTTTAAGAAAAAGAAACCTCAGCATCAACAGTTGCTGATTTTAAGTGCTTTTTTGATGGTCACAACTGATTTGGCTCAGGGAGACTTGTGTTCCCCAGTCCAAACATACATCTGTTTATCCACTGTGCAGAAAAGGCCTTTGAAGTTAGCTAATTAATTATCCTAAGAAGTTGACACAAAACAGGTTCAGATCTGATTACCTTTAGATTTACTTAGGTTCACTCAAATCTGTGTACTCCACTATTTCTCTGAAAAACACCACACTAGAATGCTGACTTGATTCCAACACAAACTAATCTTTACTACAAAGAAAGAAGTCACGTCTCTACCTTTGCTGAACAACAGCTTAGTTAACAATCCAAACACATCAAAACTCAAGCCTCAATAGCCTGAAGTAAAAAAATCAGTCTCTGAAAGTGGCTACAGATTTGCTTTTAATATGGACTGGAACTCCAGATTCTGGACGCAGGTATTTTTACATATGCACATCAATCAGGACGTATGAAAGGCACACAGAAGTATGTTTTTAGAAAAGACTCAAGTCTGCTCTTGAACACCTAGCCTGCACTCTAGAGTAGTGTTGCATTTCCTCCTTCTATTTTCTTTTCCCATTTCTTCGTATTTTTTGTTTCTATACAGCTGTAGGCAATTCCTCACTCAATTCAAAGGAATTGTCATCCTTTTAAACATGTGCTCTACATATTTAGGCTCAAACCACAGAAAAATACTTCTAGAAGGCCAAAATGCAGGTGAGGAGCTGCTGACTGCCAGGGTGTCCTCAGAAAGAGATTCTTCAAGGAGTCACTCGCAAATTTTCATAACTGAGTATTCTCTCCTCACATTGCCCTCCCAATCCCAGTGTACAACGTACAAGCAACCTCCTCAGAGCAAAATTCTTTACCCTTGTTTAGCTTCCGTTACCAGGGATTTGTCCTTAATTCCTTGAATTGTCTTTATAAATCAGTTCCCCTCCTCCACCATTCTTCTATGAACTGGTGGCCCATAAACCTTATACAGATCACTAACATTTGTGACAATAAATGCGAGGGCTGTTTCACTCTGTAGTATTAATGATTTGGGTACGTCTCAGAGCAAAAAGAAAATGTTGCGGATGACTGCCAGTCCAAAGATGAACATGCTGTTTCCTTCTATAGACCTACAGCATTACTTCCTGCAGTCAAATAAATAACATGCCACTCTTCCTGAGAAGTTCCTTACTTTGCGTGAAGCCAAGAACTCCATTCCCCTCGCCACCTGGAAGCTGTAACAGATGAGGTCCTCCATGGTCAAAGGGTTCTTGCAAAGGTCTTCAGGACCAGCTGCAAAGAATCAGATGACAGTCAAACATGCCCTTTGTCACTGATTTCACCAATAACTGCTTGCTAGGTGAAAGTCCATCTGAACCTTATGCCACACTGGACTGGAAGAGCAAATCAAGAACTTTTTTTAGCCTATCACTAACAACCCATTTTATACCAAATTAGTCTTGTGCAAAATAAACTTTGAGATGATGGGTTACACCCTAGGCCTCCTTGCTTATTTCCAGAGGAAAGATTTGTGAAACAATCCCGAAAGAAAAACAACCAAAACTCAGCTACAAGTTCCTAGGACAGTAAAGCTTTCTGTGGTTTCAGCAGATGAATTTAGAAACCAAGAAGAGGGAGGTCCCACCTAGTCTTTATGAGGAAAGAATATGCCATAGAGAGAAAGACTTTGATTTGGCAAAGAGCCCTGCTAATTTAATGTAGAAGAACCCTAACCTCATCATCTAGTGACCTGGAGGAATAATGTACTCAAATACCCAGATACCTAGGCATTTAGTTCCTGCTGAAATAAACAACTCTGTGACTGTTCAGCCTTTGCTTTTAAGCAGACATCTACCAAGAACTACAACCCTGGTGGCTAAAACCTTCACTGTAAGGGCTCCTTCAGGTCTTCATACTTCTTGTAACACCCCAGCTCAGAGGATCAATGTTTACACTAGGGAGTACTGGAAAGGGACCAAGATGGTTTGGAAACCCATAAAGTGCATGCCTGACATTACCTATTGGATTGTACTGAAACTGCAAGATCATTCTCCCTGTTCACATACTGATGTTTTCTTTGCACTAAATGATTTTTAGTAGCAGTAGAGGTACAGGCAGTAGAACTATGGCTTTCCTCCCAACTAGTCTGATCCCACCCCAAGGTGAAATTAGCAGACTCTGAAATGGCAGCAGTGAGCATTTTGTGCTGCATCTGCCAAAGGAGAACATGGCAAATGAATCAGTGAAACCACTGCAGAGGATATGTGCATCCTGGGGAGGCTCTGGATGAGTGGGTAATTCAGGCTTCCTGTTCCTGACAGACCACCTGGGCAGAGGGAAGGCAAAGCAAGCTCTCTTCTAATAAGCAGTGAAACAAACAGCATTTCACAGTATTTAACTTCTGGGTAAACGTTAAGGCAATTCAGTTAGCATGCTGGTGCATCCCTCTCTGCACTGCCTTCAGAGTTTGTATTCTGCAGTTTTCCCTGAAAATATTGGGGCATTAAATAGACGTATCTCCAAAAGGCTTCACACTAAAACCAGACCCTTTTCATACAGGACATTATCTGGGATTGGGCTGAGGGGTTTGGGATGCTGATCTAGATAATCCATAGCTCAGGAACTTGGTCATCCACAGAAGACCCCACACAGAGTTTTGAAGGAGCTTTGGAAATTACACAGTTCCAATGTCCCTCCTCAGCCCCACCAATGACACATGCTCCAACACCAGAAGATGTATCCTACCATCCTCCTCTTCCACGTCACTCAGGGACCGCTCCTCCACAAAGCCAGAGCTTGCTGAGCTCTGGCTGCTCGTGATGCTGTCCAACCGTTGCTTCAGGTCAGAAGAGACATCACCAACGTAGTTCTCCTTCCCCTGCCGAAATCTGGCACATTTGGTCTAGAAATATGAGAGGAGGGTGAGAAAAATCAGAAGCTGAAAGCATGCCAGAAGCTTCTGCTGGATAGGCAGTGATGCTCCCTATGGTCTGTGCCAAGGTCATCAGGGAAGGCAGGGAGAGTAACCCAGTGAGATCAGCTGCTCTGCTTCAAGCCAGCTCTGGTTGGGGCATCAGGCTGGTGCACTGACAGTACCAGCAAAACCCAACCCATGGCCATTCACCAGCTGGAGCACCCTCTGCCACTCCACAGCACAACTTTCTCCTGCTTTCACAACCTCCCAGCCAAACCCCAGCAACAACTCCACATGCTGGGGACTAAATGCACACTGAGGAGCGGGTGTCCTCAGCCCCTGGTGCCCCCCACTTGTGAAACACACATGGATGGATGCTGCTAAACCCTCTCACACACTCCAGCCCCTGTATTGCTATGGCTTTACCTCCTGCTGCTGCAAAAAACCTTCTGCTAAACCTCTACCTTGGCCAAAACCCTAAGAGCCACCAAAATCTGACTAATTTCCTTCTTTCCCTCAGACACTGCCTCTAGGGGGGAATCCAGTCCCAAAGGTGTCCTCCAAAACATTTCCATTTTCTCTTTCTTTGGTTTGGTGATTTTTTTTCCCTGGCAGGGCTGTTTTTTAACACTGCCAAATCCCATTCCCACTGCTTGTGTAAGCAAGGGTCAGCACTCTCATGAAACCCTGTCTCTTCCTTCAAGGCCTCTCAGATATTTGTTTATCTTTTTACCTCACAAGAAGATGCAGCGAGTTGTCTTTGCCAATATAAAATAGTAAATAATGTCTCCAAGGATAAAGAAAAATAACCCCCTGGAGAACCAACAAGCAGTGAGAAGAGGCTCTGATTTAAACACAGCAGCTGCAGGAAGACTCAAGTCTACCACCATGGCAGAGTACAGCCCAGGGCCTCCCTCTTGGCTGTGGGTGAAAAAGGGTAGGGTCCCCAGGGTGACCCTGAGTGCTGGGTACACACAGCAAAGTCCTTCATACAGCAATCTGATCTCAGAGGGCATGGATCCTCCAGATGGATGCTCTCCAGAAATAAGGCTCCTCTCAGAAGTGCCCAGAAATGAGTTTGAAAATGCCAGTTTGCATCTTCCCACCTCTTTCAAATCAAGGTGCAGAAGGGGTGCTGTGATGGAGCTCCTTTTAGCAAAGGACTCAGGAAGTGAAAAGCTGAATGTACAATTATGAGCTACATCAGTTATGCAAAACTATTAACAGCAGAAGAAAAGTACAGCCTTGTTCAGCAATGAGCCAAGGGGACAGTAGAACAGATCACCAAGTGACAGCAGGTACCTATGGATATCTGATGGATTTATACACTAAGCAAGGAGTGCAGTTATTTAAGGTGGTCTTGGAGCTTAACTAAGAAAGGAAAAAATTCAGGCTGATAATCAGAAAAAACTTCCTGAAAGATACAGCCAAGTGTAGAATAGTCTGCCAAAGGAAATAGTGGAAGCCCAGTTCCTTTGCACATTTTAAGCTAACAATAACAAAACAGCTACATTGCAGGGGCCAGGGGAAAGACTTAATGACCTCTGATGTCTTTGCCATCTCTCATTCCCATGAGAAGTACTAAGACATTCAGTGTCCCCAAGGATTGCCACTTCAGTCTGCACTAGAAAAAGAAACACTGAGTGTGGAAAAAACCCACCAAACCAAACATTTTACTGTTAACCTTGACTCCTCACCTTGTATGGGACAAATTCACTCCTCTTGCTCCGTAGGTAAGCTGACAGATTTCCGAACTTGCAATATTCCACAATCACCATGAGTGGGCCTGTACAACACATAAAGCAATTCATTAGACCATTTATACCCCACCTTATCTCACAGCATAGATTTTGGCTAGAAACACATACAGTTCAAAGAGCATTCCTATAGCCAAAGGTTTTAAAAAACATCAGTAATAAAGAAATCTAATCAAAGCACCAAAATTATTAATTTTTCAGCTCTTTAAAGGAAGAAAACAAAGTACACAATTTTGAAAATCATGGGCTTGATTTCACATGTCAGAAAGTATAGTGGTGTGCTTATATTTGAAGTGGCAAAAACAGCCAAATGAATTGACATTGTAAGGATGCAAAGTAAATATTTGAAAGAACTTCAATGCAATTAACCTCTGCAATAAAATACACACATGATTATTGATGCATTTTTCTACGGGTGATTAAAGTACTAAAAATTTAAAACAGGAAACTTGGTTTCAGACATAGATGCCTTAATGTACAATTTAAACGTGGTATTTCATGTTCAAAGTTACTTCATATAGGCATATGCTATGGTGACAAATTTTCATCCTAGGTTCCACATACTGGCCATCTCTATTTTATTATGGAATAAACAAGGAAATAAATATTTATGGATTATGTTTCCTTCAACTACTGACTTCTGTCATGGAACTTTACAAATTAAATTTTCATCCCATGGTAAGCCAAAAAGTCAGCTTCCCTGAAAAATTATTACTGGGTTACTTTACATTGAATTTCTTCCAAATTAGTTTGTAGCACTGGATTTGCTAAACAAAACATCTGTCTCTGATTATAAAGTGAAATAGGTTCATCCACCCAGAGCTGGACTCCAAATTGCAATCTCCCCTCCTACACACACACACATAGGCACCAACAGCCCATCCAAAGACAGAGAGGGGACATCCCAGCTTGCAGTAACCCTGTAGCTGGTGACAAGAGTAACTTGTTAAATGTGGTATTAGACTCAGCTCAGAAGTCTGCTGTTGTGGGCTGTCCACTATAAACGTGGATCTCAAGTACAGAAAAGCAAAGTAATAGAAGACCTAAGGGATGGAGCTGCATGACCCTTATTCTACCCTTACTTCACCTTCATTCCACCCCTGGACCTGCTCACTCTTACCAGATTTTTTTTTGTGTATGTGCATTTGTGTGTTAGAAAGAACTACTCTTTCCAATCCTTATTTTGAACTTCAATTGTCTATGCAGCAGAAATGGAAGAAATAGGGTTTTCATTAGCACCTTCTCATCCACTAAGAAGTCACTCACCTCCTGGCTTTGTGCATGCTCCAAGTAAATTGACAACATTGAGATGATGGCCAATATGAATGAGTATCTTCAGCTCTGACATAAGTGCCCTGTGCTCACTATGGGTTGCCCCTTCTGCAAAGGTAAAGCAACACAGGTCAGGAGCATCACAGACAGAAAGGTTTTGCCCTCCTCCCCATTTTCTTCTGGTGTTTATCCAGCCCATCAAGTGAGGATCCTTGTTGGCTGGTAGTCTGTGTCAGCTGTGCCAGTAGAGCATGCAATGAAACACAGCTCCCAGCTGCTGGCAGCCCCATTTTGCTGCCCTTTCTTCTTTAGGAACAATGTGTCTGGGAACAACACATCTCAACTCTCCTGTGGCAAATGTGAGGCAGTATAATATGATTTAAAGTGAGGAGAAAGCTATTCCAACCTACAATTCAGTTTGGAGCGTGCCTAAGCCATTGTCTTGAGACTTGCAGAAAGCCTCCAATGAGGATGCATAAGGCAAAAATGGACATGTGCAAATTGATTGCAGGAGCAATTTTACATTCTGTACCTGAATAGAATTATAAAGCAGTGGCTAGGAAACCAGAGCTGCATTGTTCCAGTTGTCAGTGAAGGAAAGGCACGTACTTTCTCTAATCATTGCTTCATAACAGCCATTAAGCTAAACTTTTACAACAATGGGTACAATGGTTATAGTGTTAACAAATATCCCTACATTGTATATTCAAGCTGAAGTTCTAGTCATTATCTTTACCTTTAAGCATTTTGACTGCCACTGTTTTGCAGGTAGCAGTTTTGTCAATCCCAAACGCATCTGCTTCTATGACCTGGCCAAAAGCTCCACGTCCAAGAGGTTTACCTTGAAGTGAGAATACAAGCATATTTGCTTGGCACAGCAGGCAAAAGTCATAGAATGAAAAAACTACTCCAAAATGAGATAATGAAGCAGAAATTAACAGAGGATTTAAAATGTAGATAGGATGCATCATATCCTATGGGAACACAGAGCCCACCCAGGGATCATGTAGCAGAGCAGTCCTGTGGCAAACCAGGACCCAAAACACCCTCCAGCACAGTGCTGGCTGCAGTATCACTGAATGGTCCATGCAGTGAAAACTCACCTAGCTTTAGCCGGTCTCTGGGAAACTCCCACTTGCTGGCATCATATGGGAGCCGCTCACAGTGCTCGTCTATAGGGACTTCATCAGGATCCATGATGATTGACAAGTAGCCAGTCTTCATGTCCCCTCCATTGGCCTGGAAAATGGTATTAGTTGCAGTTGCACAGTTCTTTACTGGCAATGTGCAGGCAAAACACCATTTTCTCACTTTAGGGTATTTCATTAGTTCCCAGAAATGCCAGGCTACCATTTTGCTACACCATGTCATCATGAGTGTGATCATTGTTAATTACTTGCACTTTTCTTTTCTGTCTCTCCTCTTTTTTTTAATAAACAGAACCAGATGAAACATTTTTCTCTTGCAAGGGCCTGTTCAATTAAAAACAAATTTCTGCGCCCCCGGTTCCAGGCAAGAATGTTATGGCATGGAGAGAAAAAATGTGTCTGTTGATTTAAGAACAATGGAAAGAAGCAACACAAAAGGCCTCAAGTCAGCTCTCATTTGTCATGCAAGACCAGTGCTGATAGGACAGTATGAGAATTTTTTCATTACCCGCTTAACAGTCCGGAGGATGATTACAAGAAGCAACCAGAAGAACATGGCAATCACTGCAGTGCCAACGAGGATAATGAGCTCCAGATTTGTTTTCTCTTCAGCGCCTGGGAAGAAATAAATGAATATTTGAGTGATAGTTGGAAGCATATTTGTTTTGTTCATTCATTAAAATAAAGAATGGAGGTCCTTGTTCTGAAGGTTCGTTTTAAAAGTGCAACACTGGGCAAGGAAACAAAAGCAAAACAAAACAAAAGCTTGGGGGTTTATGTTGGAATATTACAGTTTCATGCTGTTTTACACACCATCCCATTTCTCAGCATCAACTTTATTCCAAGGACAGTGTCTGGACCTTTGGCAAATATAAAAAAAGTAAAATTCACATTTTGAAAAGAAATAATTGTTTTAGAATACCAAAAACTAATTACTTTTTCTTTAGAACAAAGAAATCACCCCCATCATATAGGAAATAAAGAGCTGTGAGAATGACCTAGAGAACAATCTCTCTCTTGTCTCTTGACATCATTCAGCTGGCATGAAAAAGGTGGTTCTACAAGAACACATGATAATAAGGTCTTATTTACAAAGTTCCTTTTCCCGTAAAATAGTGGCCAGCAGATACCATTTGAACACCTTTTAGTGCCCAGACACAGCTCTCTTCTTCAGCACGTTTGCCACATCATGCTCCTGTGTTTCCCCCCTTGAACCACAGAGATTTTCCTACACAGCAGCACACTCTGTTGCACGACCCCCATGAGCTGCACTATAAATTTCTTGGGAGTGAAACAGTGTGTCCTACACAGATTTCAAACTTCTACAGATGTGCCCCAGCCATCTTTACCATATCAGCTGAAATCTACATCGATGCCATCTGCAGATAATTTCCACCTCATGTAAACATTTTGCCTGACATCTAAATATCCTAAAAGGAAATATAAGAATAACATGATATTGCTTTAATTACCTTAATGGTAGGGATCAGACAACCATCCTGACTTTAAAGATAGAGGTTTGTGAAGGGCTCAGTGACTAAAGTATGCAAATGTACTAATATCAAGAGCAAGGAGCAAGTTTGAGGCTTCTTGCTGCAACTCTCGTTGTGGTCCCAGCTACCCACACTAACCTCTTGCAGACAAACCTCTTGCTACCATTTATTGCTTGTCACGGCAACTTGTATTTTGGTGTGCCACAATAGGGCTGGAACCAGTGAGAGATGGGTCTCACAAATGCTGCTTTCAGAGTGTGGTAGACCAAGGCTGGAGTCCCCTAACTCAAAATCACTATCTATATCACTGAAATGGGACGGCAATCACAACAGACTGCAAAAAGTCCTCACTGTGTTTTCCTTAGATGCTGTGAATGCAATGCCATAACTTAAAAAGGTACAATATACTGTGCTAAAAAACATAGTATGACAATTATGTTACCTAGACAACAGAGATGCCCCAGGATATCTGCATGTTTATATAGCTCTGTTGTGTAGGTTTGCATGTAATATAGATTGTCTGAGTTTTCTTTGCAACCACAAAGTAAGATAGATCCAGTTTTTGTTGAAAAGCTCTGCACAGCACAATGGAGAAGAAAGCATCAACCTGGTTTATGACAGCTACGACAGCACCCAATTTGAGCTTGATAGGAATGGCCAGGACTTTTCACAAATTTCATAATATATTTTCAGATCTCCCATCAGGATAGCCAGTAGATTTTCCTTCTAGGTTCTCTAAAGACTTTGTGCACAATCTGGAAAGAAGCTAACACCAACCTTCTACTGAAAAAAAAGCCACTGCTTTGCTGCATCCGAGGACATTGCATGCAAGGCAGGTGTACAGCCCTCCATCTTCTTTCCTCACTCGACGGATGGTTAGTGTTTTGTTCCCATCTTTTAAAACAATACCTGGGGAAAAAAATGATGATTCTAAGTTTTGCTATTTTTATGCCACTTTTTGTTAGGAATTCAAAATGAAACTTTTCATGGTGAAAATCAGCAGTCAGTCCCATGAAAGAAAGCCTTTTAATGATAATTGAAAATGAGCAATCCTCACCTGAATCTTCCACAAGTGTCTCATTATTTTTAAACCACATGATGCTTGGAGGAGGAATGCCATTCACTGCACATGACACTTCTATAGTTTCACCAATATTTGTTGTTTGATTTTCCAGATTTCCAACAAGTGTGGGTGCCACAGGCTCTGTTGGATCGAAAATGCAGTAAAATTACTGATTATTAAGAAAAAGATCCATTTTTTTCAGTAGTAGCAGTTCGTGTCCCAGGAACAAAGTCTCAAATTCATTTATTACACCAAGAGCCACAGTGTTCATGTCAAGATTGCAGTTCAACTTCCACATGACATGAAAAAGTTATAATAGCCAAGAAAATTTCAACAATATTGATATAACCTGCTTTAGCTGATTTAATTTATAACTACTAAAGCTGCTGAGGGAAGAGGGAGTAGTTGAGAAATTGCTTCCCTCACATTTCTGTGTCCAGAGTCCTTATGAGAAGTTTGACACTCTTGGTCCATTAAATGTCCACTCAGGACAGGCCGTGAACATGTATAAGTATTTTCCTGAATCTGCCTAATCAACCTAGACATCTAGGCCCCAGAGCAAAGTCATCACTATTTGTATGAAAAGCTGACTGATCATCAGCTTGCACTGCTTGTGCCTGAATACTTGTATCACTCATGGCAGTTTTAAATTATAGGCACTTCTCCAAACTCAAGAGTCAGTCCCATAAAGCAACAGCATTAATGCTATGAATACTGCATATACAGCTCCAGAGAAAAATTTGCTCTGAAAAGTAAAGTTGAGAAGTTACTGAGCTAAACGCATTACTTCAGCAGAAGCCAAACACATCTCCTTGCACAGGACAGTGGCTCAGTCAGTGTTTCCTCACTGGTACTGATGAAACAGTCCCTGCTGCCTGGACAAGCCCCAGAAGTGTGTGCTACAGCAACTGCTTTAAATCTGCTTAACAAACTGAGCACACCATTAACCAAACACATGCAAAGCCTAACATACCAAAAACTGCCACTATTGCAACTGTTTTCATACACAACCACTCATTTTGCTCCAGAGTCAGAGATCCATACCTTGAACAGTGAGGTGCTTCACCAGGCAGTGCTGTGTTTTAGCCTTTTTGTCCTGAGCAATGCAAACATAGTCCCCTCCATCTTGGAGGGAGATGTTACGGAGGATGAGCTCTAAGGTGACGTTTTCACCATTGGTATTTGAAACTGTCTCGTTCAGCTTCTGGAGAGCATTGAGGTTCTTGCAAACAGGCATGGGCAACCCCCCAAAGGGAGTCTGCGAAACGTGAGCACTGAGTTTGTACCATGACAGCTTCTCAAAGGTGAACTTGTCTGCTGTGCATCGCAAGGACATGTTATCCTTCTCTGTCAGTTGATTCTGAGGCTGGAGATTAATTTCAAGACCCCCTACAAGTTAAAAAAGTAAAAGAAATTCCTATTTGATTGTGCCTTTTGTGGCTTACATTAACTTGAAAAAGTCATTTTGGAAACACAGATTTTGTCATCCTATCTAGTTGTAAATAAAGAAAAGAAACACTGAAAAAGATAATTAAAATAAGTCTGTCAATGAATCAATTATCTAAGGAGTACCATCTCATGAAAAGCAATACATTTCAAATGGATCAAATGAAGGATTGTGTAATGAATACCATTACTTTTCCTGCAGAAACTTACAGCAGCCTAAGACAATTCTTAGCACCATCTCATAGTTCATTTTTAGATCTGGATTAAAACAGAACTTTGGCATGTGAATACGGGGACTGATCATTAAGGAGACAGAAGCCCTTTGCCACTGGTTTTGAACATTTTCGCTTTAGCTCTTACAATATGTCTTTACTCATTTTGTGACACTGCCATAGTTTCTCTGTTGCTCTTTTAAGTGACTGCAAAAGCTCAACAGTAGCCACTCTTGGGACAACAGTGCCCATCTGGCATCACTTTCACTGGCTCGCCACCCCACTGATGCTAGTACAACTAATCGCTTGGCTGAAATTAGTGGCAACTTTAAAAACTGCCAAAAGAAAACCTTAAGTAAACCTAAAATATAAAAGAATTAAAGGACTTCATAAAGGACAAGAATCAGGTAACAGCACTGAAGTGCCTTTCATTAGCAAACAGACAAAATAACATTAATTTAACATGGCTGTTCTTGGCAGGGTGCACTTACTGGTCACATGGAAGGAGATCACTCTCTCACTTGACCCAGCCCTGTTCATAGCCATACATCTGTACAAAGCAGATACATTTGCTGCTTGGATCACGAGGGTGCTCACAGTCTACAAAAGAACAATCAAGCAATTTCATACCACATCAGTGCTAAAGTAACACCCAACCACCTCAACAGCTCAGCAAAGGGCTCTGCAGATATCTGCGCCACCAAAAATCCTTCCAAAGCACAAATCCATAGCATGGCAAAAGCACAGTCCCCTTCTAAAAATTCATTTTTGTCCATTAGTGTGTAAAAATCAGGTAGAAGGAAATGGGAAGAAGCAGAATGTGTTAAAAAATGCTGCATCCACAATATTTTCTACCTTTCAGTCTCTCCAAATTCTATTACAGTTAATTGGCAATATTAACTCATCTAACTTTAGACCACTAAAAGGTAGTTATTGAAATCTAAGTCAGTTATATTCCTCAATGGAGATTCAATTCAGATCAGTGTTCAAAGGACCTGAAAGTGTGTATCTCTGCCTCTTGGCTTCAGCAGGAGCTTGCCTACCTAGCTGAGTTTAACAGTAGGTGAAAAGAGTCTCGTCTCTAGTGATATATTTCCAGACATGTGGACTGCTGAACAAGGTTAACCATCCCCAGCCAAGAGAAAACAAAATGAGCTCACCTTTGTCTTCCCTGCAATAGTGACGACCCGGTGTTTAATTTCGACCTGATTCCCACCCTTTCTCTCTGAGATCACTTTCCATTTCTTGCATGCGTATGGATTGGCTCCTGAGCGAACTTTCCTGAAATGTAAGTAGACATATGCATTAGATAAGAGGAATATCTGCCCTTCAAGAGAGGTATTTTGGGTTCTCCTTATAATATGCAGATATTTATAAGTCAGATGCATCACTGGCCACAGTTTGCATCTGTGAGGGAAGTGTATGCTTTTGGAAATATTTCTATTAAATTTCACCCTTTAACCTCCTGAGACCTTCATGCTCTTAAAAGTAAAGGACCCCCAAGCCTAAAGGTGAATTTCCTGATTAATCTGCCTGTGTCTGCTTAGTTGGGATGGTTGGAGGAAAGCAGCTATTCTGGGAACAAACCTCCATTCATAAATGGATGATTCAAGTTGATTTAGTTCAAAGGAAGACAGAGAGACATAAAAATCACTGAACTCCCTACAAGAATTTCTTGAGGACAGTAGCCATTGTGTAGGAAGCAACCAGGCACCAAAGGAAGAAACTAGTGGAATCATTTTAAAAACAACAACAGGAAAGAAGAATGCCTTTTTTTTTTTACCCTGGCCTTTTTTTTTTTTTAAAGGAAATCTGGGCTTATGGCAGGCCCAGATAAGGGAAGCTGCGTGAATCTCAGTCAGGCACTCTCTCTATCATTCCCCAACATCAATCAGTGCACTTCCTCTGAGATACACTTTCACACAGATAAAGAGCACCATCACACTCAGCACTTGAGCACAAGAAAAAAAACACCACAAGGACGCATAATTAGCATAAACAGCAAATTTCCTCTGTTTGGGATGGAGTTTTGGGCCTGCAGCCCACAGGGGGATCTGAGGGAAGGGCATGCGAACAGCTGCATTTGAGTGCCCTTCAAGAGAGCACAACAGCAACATGCCAGCACTGCTGGATCCTCTCTGCGGGTGGCCCTCGCCTGTGCCAGCAGCAGTGACCTTGGCAGAGCCTGCCTGCAGCAATCTGCAAATTAAGTACAACAATCTTTTCCTTCATTGGCCATGGGGTTTGCACTCAGTAACGAGCGTGGATGAGGGAGGCACCAACCAAGCCCCAACCCAACACAAATATCCCTCAAGATAACAAGGACTTGGCACTCACTGGGGGCTGAAGGTGCACTCCTCCTCCAGCTGCCAGTGCCAGAGCACGGTGGTGGGTGGCGGCACGGCGTAGACGGTGCAGGTGAGCGCCTGCGTCGAGCCGTACTTGTAGGAGTCCACAGAGGCCATCAGCGCGTTCTCACCGATCTGGGGGGGCACTGCAGGAGACAGCAGCAGGTCACACCTCCTGCTGAAGGCTCCCCAGCATGCATGCATCACACCCATGGTGACCAATTCACACCATGCCCCAATACCAGTGCAACACAGAGCTTCTCCAAGGACACAGGGGGAAGCAGTGAACCTGCCCAACACTTTGAGGATCAGGATGCTTAGGATCTCCTACAAAATCCCTCTTCAGTACTCCATGGCTTAAAATGCAGTTCCTGGACCCTCACCAGCATTCCCAGCCATTAAATACACATTATTCCTCAGGTCTGACCCCACTGCACGTAGCCTTGCTGCCCTCTCCACGACCTGCTCTCTTCAAAGCACAGGCTGTTTCCTGGGGAGCAGAAAGGAGGAGGTAGGGGAGGAGGAGGAGGGTTGTAGAGGGCAGGGCAGAAGAGGAGGGATAGCCTGTGTGGGGCAGGAAGGATGGGTGAGGCGGGACAGGGCCAGGATGGAGCGGGGTGGAGGAGGACTCCAGCAGCACAGCCAGCAAGAAGGGCAGGAAAAGAGCAGGACACAGAGGCAAAGAATAATATACAGAAAAAAACTAAAACAAAACAAAAAAATCCACCCCACACTAAGTATCATCACAACACCAACACCCAGAGTCTGCAGCCTCTTGACTGACACATCCTAGAGGCAGAAGAGACCAGTTACCTCTGCCCTGCCAGGGCTGAGGTTCAAGGACTGTTCTTTTTCAGTACTGAAATCTTCATAGATATGGGATGAATTAAGCATAAGGATGGTGACACACCACATCCACACATGAAAGAAAGGTTACCCCACTTACCATTTACCAGCAGGGTAAACGTATGTCTTTTCTGCATCTTGTTAATGGGGTTTGTGAGGACAACCGTGTAATTCCCTGCATCCTTTTCAGTTGCCTCAGTGATCACCAATGTGTAGCCAAGTTTAACTGTATGATTTGCATTGATGGCTTTTCCATTTTTATACCTGAAGAAAATACAGAGCGCTTTGAATATTAAGTGATTTGCTTTAACTAAGAATAGCTCATCTTTTCAAACATATATTCCAGTTCTTACCATTTAGCCTCTGGTGGGGGATATCCTTTAAACTTGACAGGAATTTTTACTACGTCACCTAGCCTTGTCTCAACAACATTCTCCATTTTCTCCAGGTGAATAAAAGGACTTTCTAGGGGGGAAAAAAAAGGATGTAAACTAAATGGTCTTTTCTCATGGACCAAAGCAAAAGTGCTTCCCATTTGGGTTAGCACCTAACAAGATGACAAACAGAAGTTAGTGACAGGACTACAGGTCATTGGTAAAGCATAGCTGGCTCCAAACTGGGCTCTGGAGAGATGCCACCATGAAAACCTACTCCTTTCCTTCACACAGAGGAACAGACCAGTTCCCTCACCAAAGAGCTCTGGAAAGCAGAGACAAGACTCAGCCCACAGGATAGTGTGCCAACTGTCAGACCTGTATGTACATATATATATACACATATCATAAAACTCTCTCAATATACTCATTCCAGGAAATTAGACTTTTCAAAACTACAGTGTGATAAAATTAAATACTCTCAGACTATTCTCAAGTATGTATTTGAACCACTACAGTCATAGAGTACTTTGAAATTATTTACATTACTTGTTATAAGTTATAAACTTGTATTCAGAGATAAGACAGTGATTGGCCTTCTGACTAAATTAGTCTTCCGACTAAGATTTAGGATGGTTTAGACTTACTATCTGGTGTACTCAGTATAGCACATGATCTCATTTTGGCTCCTGAAGCGCAGAACAGAAAGAACCCAGGAGAAAATTCAGTATATATTGAATCACTGTGCCCACAATAAGTTTGAAATATTTTTGTTTCGTTTTAAAAGTGCCATTAATATTTTGGCCTCAGAAACCAGACCTCAGGAAAACTAGTCTCCTTCAAAATACAAACCTCTTTGTCTGACTCGGTGATTAAAAATGAGCCATTCTCATGCTGGTAATTTTTTTCTGTAAGTAAGTCAGTGGAGCTGGGGCTGTGCCCAAGAGAGGGTTGAGAAAAGGCTGTAGCATGTGGCCTCGTACTTAACTATTCACTTAGCCAAAGCTGTTTCCCTTGCATCATTTCCGTACAACCAAAACTCCATTTGATTCATCTATTCTTAATGCAAAAGCTGGAAGTTTTATTTTCTTAGCTTCATTCATGCTGACCCAGACTCTTGTGTCACAGAGTCACCAAGATCTAGCCTAAGTTCTCCAAGAGTGAGAACAAGGAGCCCTTGTACAAAGCCACCTACACAAATTGAGTTTTACAGGACCTTAAAGAGGTTAATGCAGAAGAGGGTCAGAGGCTTACATCAGTTTATTTAACTGCCCACTTTCCAGTGGGATTCTATAGCTTTCAGTAAAATACAGCATCCTTTAAAATCTTATTATTAAGTAAGGCTGTGGTATGAAAATAATCCCATACTAGTTGCAAGAGAAATACTGCAGCTGCAGTTTGGTTCATTTCCATCATTTGATTCATCATCAAGATGCCTTCTGCATCCCAGTGATTAATCCCAAATCTGAAACAACCAACGAAACTGAAGTGGAAAATGTCATACCATGGATAATGAAGTAACTGCTGTTTTTCATGTTCATACGACCACTGGATGCTGCACAAGTGTATCGACCTTTGTCGCTTAAGGACACACTGTCAATGGTAAGGGTGCTCACAAACTTCTTTATTTCTCCAGCAGTGGTTTTTACATCCCTAATAGAGGCACGTTTTTCCTGTAATAGACAAAAGACAGAGATATTTGGAAACATTATTATTCCTTCTGTTGCCCTTTGCACACTTGTATATACCAGGAATTTCGTTGTGTATTGTCATTTTCTTTCTTAATGTTTTAAAGGGGGAAGTGAAATCATACCTAAATAAATCAAACTGCTTTGTGATGAAGACACCTGTAAGTTAGTACGACTTTACCTTGATGGAAGGGTAGTCCCATTTAAAATCGATTCCCACATTGAGCTCTGTCCTTACAGTGCAATTGAGAACAAGTTTTTCTCCCACTGCCAGCTCTACTTCGTCGTGTGGGCTCATTGTCAGGTCATAAATTCGGTACCCTAGAGAAAGAAAAAGGCACATGTGAAACTTGGGGGTAAGAAGAGGTTTCTTTACAGTACTCAGCACCAAATTTCCCAGGTGAGTTCACCAAAACTCCCACCAAAACCCCAGCTACAAAATAGTCCCTCGATGCCCCAGTGCAGCCCGATAATGGATGTACAAAGGAGCCTGGAGAGGTGATGTGCCTGCCCTGAGCACTTCCCTGCTGAGACCCATGTCAGACAGTGACACAGCAGGGTGTGTGCACTTGATCAGAGCCCCTCCAGCAGTGGGAGAAAGCAAGAGACAGTGACTCACACAATTCCTCTGCCTTAGACACCTTCTTATCCTTGTGAGACCTAAAACTAAGGGAGATGTATACCCTTTCCCAGCAGTAAGCAGGAACTTCATAGAGAATAATGGTGGGCCATTAGCATAATTATGCAAAGTTTATTTTGTGCAGTAAAAGATTTCTAAACAGAATATTCTGAAAGCTGAAATTCTATAGATATTCTGAAATTCCTCCAAGTCAGAGTGAGGACTTGTGAAATGTGGAGAAGTAAAAGCCTTCTGCACAGAGTAAAGAGGGAAGGGCTGCTATGCCTTCCTGACAAGCCAGGAGAGATTGCCTTGGTGCCATTTGCTTACTTGAAAGGGTAACTGTGTCCTCAGCTGAAAGAGGAATAGCTGCTGAGTTTCAGCTCAGGGTTAAGCCTTCACAGAATTATCACATTATTTCTGAGGTTTGATGAACAACTGACAAAATATACCAGGAAAGCATAAAACTCTGTGAGAGTCAAGACACAGGTCTTTAGGGAGACAAGACAACCCAGCTCATAGTGAGACCTTCAGATCCACCCTTCCCTTGGTACTCCCTCAGAGCAATTTCTTTTCATCTGCTCCTGATGGTTGCTTGCCTCTCATTTCCTTCCACTATGACTGACATTGTGGAAAAGTGATTTTAGGAAAAAGGTTTGCATTGGCAGAAAAAAAAAAAAATTAAAATCCCTGGCATCAATGTAAAACACTAAAAATAGAAGCACTTATCCCAGCGATAAACCAGAAAGAACACAATACATTGCATTTGAAAGAAAAGTGATATAAATCTCGACATCCATTTTGCATTAGCTGCATTGTCAGTATTGAATGACCTAGTGTCCAACCAAATGTAATTGGTTCAGTATGCTGTGGAAAGCAAAAGAACATTGGTTATAGAGAAATAAAAACCTATGGCTTACCTACAACTGCAACTATGTATATCACAGACTGGAAGCTTTCATCATCTATTTTAGCTTCGCAGAAGACCATGCCTGCATAGTTGATTAAATGACTGGGTATAGTGAAGCCTTTTTTATTATTCCACGAAATGGATTTACCATCAGGAACAAATATCTTTTCTGGATATTTCTGTTTGGAACATTGATAAAACACATAGTCAGATTTCAAAAATCAAACAACCCTGAATTGTCACCTCCAGCATTTTCCATATGGAAGGAAACACATGGAAACACACGCTTTAACATCCTAGCACAAGGAATTAGTACATGCTTTGAGAGTGCAGTGCCATAGATGAGTACAGGTACAGCAATCATCTTGTAATTGCAGGCTACGAAACTCACAACAATGGAAAGAAGTTTTTAAGAAATGTATTTACACTTCAAACAACATACTTATGCCACAGTGATTTCAACTAACTGTTGAAAAAATAACACTTTTTCCTTACCGCATGTAGAGATACATTGAGATTTGATACAGTTCCAAGGCACGGCACTACCACAGTTTTGTTCTTAGTGATGTATACAATGCCAAGCTGATCGCTAACTGAAGTCACAAACGGCGATCTGTAATCTAGAATAGTAGTCAATTGATAAGTGGGTATCATTCATCACATGATTATGGAGAAAACTTTTCCAGTTTTCTTCTTTCCCTATTTTTTCATAAGTCAGTTTTATTATTTTCCATGTCATAAAGCACTGAAATAATGAGACCAAATAGGGGAGGTACATGTTTTTATAGACACCCCATCCCCCAGATTTAAAATATCATTATTCTCAAAACAGTTAGCAGCAGCAGAGTGCACTTTGGAGAATGGCTTCCTGCTACATTTCTGCTTCCAGCAGTCCCTTTGCTAACAAAAAAAACTGATTTACCCTAGTGTGACTTTCCTTGCATAAGTATTACAGGAAATATCAGTTAAAAGTTGTGACATGTTATGCTGACTCCCCTGATGGGAGCATCCTTTTCAAAGTCAAACCAAAATACCAAAAAAAAATAGGTCCATGATATCATAAAACAAGCTAAATCATGTACTTAATTACATCTCATTTCTCAAAATGGTGACTATAAGTTAACAATAAAGAGGAAACAGGATGCATAAGGAAACAAGGGTGAAGCCATCAGTGCAAAAAGGCAGATGCCTCAGTGAATGCACTTATTGAAGCTGAGTGTATAACTGGAGGCTTTGCAGTGTCTGCGACAGTCAGCTGAAAACTGAGCTCTTACAGCCTACATAGATTTTACCACCAGAGTCAGCAAATGTATGGAAGTTTATGTTTTGGGGTTTGGGTGGTTTTGGGGTTTTTTTAATGGTATTAGTACAAATACTACATGGGATTGGATCTGTAATTCTTAACAAAAGTAACATCTCTGTAATCCTCTCTCATATGAAACTCCTGCTGAGGTCAGTAAGAGCTCTGCATTCATGAGAACGGGCTCAGAGTTCAGCAGAGATATGTATGCTAAATTCGAGGTGGAGAACAGCAGACCATGTACTGCATATGGCAGGTCAGTTCAGAATTACAGGTACAAAGGCTTTTGTGTTGATGGCAACTAGCATACCTGAATTTAATTATTCAACATGAAAAAAAGAAAAACATTTCATAGGATCAAATATTCTAGGATTAATAAATTTTAGCTTCAAAACTGTTTTGAGACGCATGATATTCTTTTTTTCTCTTGACACTAGGGAAAGAGACACCTGAGAGCCGTGTAAGCACTTACCTTGAACATAAACATAAATGGTTGTAGCTGCCTGGTTGTCCCTGTAAAGGCACTTGTAGTCCCCTGTGTCATTGCCAATGACTTTGCTCAGAGTAAGTGTCTTGCAGTAGGGGCCATCACTGCAGTCTGTCACGGAGATACGCCTCTCAGCATTGCTCTGCTTGCTTGGCCACGACCACTCCAGGGGTCTCTGACCGCTGGGAAAGCAAATGTCAGAGGAGCAGACACTTCTGATATGAACCTCAGCCCCAGCAGTCTCTGTGGCTATGGACAGGGATGGGCTTCACCCCCTCACGAAGAGAGAGTGTCAAACCATGTAGGACAAATTCACACACACAGCCTACTGATAACAGCTACAAGGAAGCTGCTTGAGATTCACATTCTGTGGAATCTAAGTGACAAAGCACCCAAAAGAGAGCACTGAGAGCACTGATGGCTCACCAGCTGACACTTCCTCCACCCTCCACTCCCATGCTCTCTCTTGCTGCAACCCTCCCACATAATTTCTAAAACTTGTCAGGGAAAAGTGAGGCAGAAGGCCCAAAGGGAGTGGAGAGAAAACAGGAGGCATGACAGGAGAGAGATCACATCAGGTGTGATTCTGTACAAAAGCTCACTACATAAATTACCAATCACCAAAATCATGCTGAACAGACTTGTCCTTACCTGCAAGTAATATTTAGTGTGTTGTTTGCCATTATTGTGAGGACATCTTTTTGGATGCTAAGGGTTGGCTGATCCAGAGATACTAATAAACCTGCGAGAAAATGTATGAAACCTCTCAAATAAGCCAAATGAACAAAGTAAATGCTACTCAATCAGAAAAGTATTATATACAGGAATATGCAGCAGATTTTAAGTGGATGCTTTCACATCACCTATCTAGCTGTGAAGGGTCAATCATGATTTTTCACACATCCCAAAAAGTTCAAAAATTCTGTCATAACAGGAAGCAAAGGCAGATGGTCAGGAGCTAGCTGCAGAGGACTACAATTCAGCCAGCCAGGGTGGAGTTCCTGTTTTCTTGCATTGCCAACTTCAAGGTCTAACAAGAGGATGTGGGACATTGAAACGAAGTGAACCTTCATCTGATGATCTCACTCCCTTGGGTATTACCAACTTTTCTTATAATAAAGTGAATATACTTTGAGACTACTGATCAATGAATTATGCAAAGAAACTATTTTACAGTTTGTCACAAATCTGAGATCTCATGAATTTATTTTATGCCGCGATTTTCTAAGTTCATCTCTTTCCTCCTAAGCAGTTAGGCAAAGCTCTATCACTACGGGACTATCGGCACAGGAGCTTCGCATCGCACCCAGCCGGAGCTTGGGAGGGCTGTGACCTGGGTGCCCGTGCTTGCTCTGAGGCACCAGTCCAGCTTGTGCAACATTTGGGAATACCACAGGGAGAGATTTTCAGTCCGCCCTAGCCGCTGCCATCACCTTCAGGATTCCCTCCTCACCGGGCCGAGCCGCAGCCCCAGCCGTGACAGCTCGGCCGGCTTCAACGGGAAACAAGGAAGCGCGGCCAGACCGGGACATTCCCTATTTCGCTAGCATTTCCCCGTGCTTTAATCACTCGCATTCCGAGCAGGTTCTTCGCTCATGACAGGTTTCCCGCGTTTGGCTCCAGGGACATTTTGCTCTCGGAAACGACAGCTGATGCCGGAGCCAAGCGAGCAGGACACTATGCCATGGCAGGCAGCCCTCTCCGACGGGCCCGCAGCAGCCGGCCGGACAGGACAGGAGGGGTCAGCGAGCCCGCGGCCACGGCCGTCCCGTCCCACCCGGGGACTGGCACTGTCTCTCCCGCCCAAGCAGCCCCGACAAACCCACAGCAAAGCCGCTCCCGCGCC
>VYXF01005266.1:534027-590904 GCA_013397295.1 Polioptila caerulea | reverse complement strand
CCCTCCCCAGCGCGATCCCGCCCCCGGCCCGGCCCCAGGGCCCCCCGGCGCATCCCGCCGGGATGCTCCCCTTCGGACGGGCGGCGGGAGCTGTCCCTCTTCCCTGCTCGGCGGCAGGAGGGCCTCAGCAGCAACATTCAGCGTCGTCTGGCGCTTCATCGTGCCTTTTGGGGGTTTATGAAAATCCCGCCAACAGAAAAGAGCCCAAAGGGCGGCCAGATGAGGTTCTGTGAGTGAGACACAGCCGCGCTCCTGCTGGCAGCGACCGTGCCCCCGGGTCTGAAGTGTCCTGGCAGCATCAGCGCTGGAGTTCACGGCGTGGAGTCCCCCAGCCGAGCAGCGTGTACCCAGCCCCCTGACGGGCCGCATCCCCGCTGACGGGGTCCGACCTGCCCTTCCCACCAGCAGCGTTCGCATCCTGCTCTCTGTGGGATGCTCCCCATGGCAGTAGCCATTGCCGTCTCACACCAAGTGTTGGATTTTTTTTAACAAAAATAAACCCCCCAACCGGAACTATACCCTTTAATCAGAATTATTAACTAGTGACTGTTAAAGAGAAGTTTGGGAAAAATAAACAGATATTGGTCATTAATATGTTATTCATACACCTACAGCCTCTGGAGGAGATAGATCAGTAAAGAGAGGTATGTAGATAAGTAGGTAGATAATCAGCTGGATAGAAACATACATAACGATGCACGCATTTACATATGTGTGTACCTCTACATGCTACATTTTCCTCTTTCCCTGCAAATCTGCATGGGAGCTTGTCCACAAATGACCAAGTTAATGAAGCAGTGATTTTATTTTGCATGCAATACAATTCCAGCTGTTTTACTGTACTGGGGAAAGAGTGTAATTTCCTTTGAAATTACACCCCTGTTGCTCACAGAAAGATACAGGGAATGGGAGAAGCCAAAGTTTTCCTAGAGACTAAATAAAATCCATGAAAAGTCAAACAAGACTCATGTGATTCAAGTGGCAGCAAGTCAGCACCATGCAAATATAAACTGCACTTGCTATTCTTATGAGTTCTTAAGCCAGAATATTGGCAGCCCTCATTAATACCCCCACCTCCATCATACTGCAGGTCAGGTCATTGGTATTGCCGAGTGATTTGGGGAACTGTGGCAATGTGTTCAACTAGTGATCTTGCTGAAAATAGGCTGCATGTAAGGTTTCTGTGCTAGTGACAGATCCCTAGTGAAAACCAAAAGTACCTACTGCTAAAAAAGCCAGTTTTGGTAACTTTATTTGTGGTGATGCTGGTTTTGTTGGGTTTGATTATAAAGAGGAAAAAAAATTGATAAGAATTGGTTGAGGTGTTTGCCTTAAAAGCAGTTTAGGTAGTCAAAACAAAATTAAATTATATGGGTAAGTTAAAAACTATTTACTTTAAATTGTTACAGGACCCACAGAAAACTAAAATCACTGGCAGCTCACTTTATTGCTTTCTGCATTCCTACAAGATCTTCCAAAATGCAGCTGTAGAAAATATGCCCCTGTGTTGATCTCAACAAGTAACTTTTCTAAAATTTAGTCAGATGATGTGCAGCTACAGCTTACTGCAATAGCACTTGGGCTCTGTTTTCATGCACAGTCACTGCTATTAAGTGAGTGGTTTGGAAGGGGGGGGCTGCTTTCATTGTTGAAAATTATTGTGGTGCCTGAGCTTTATGGAAACAAATACCTACTGTTTGCCCTAAGCACATCTAAGCCAAGACAGATGAATGCTAGCCCTCTGCAGGCCCTTTGGCATTTGTCATGTCCCCTGCCTCCTTCTCCCTGCAGCGTCCTGAGGAAGGGAAGAGCGGGGCTGACGCTTCAAACACACAAACCTGGTGAGTGCACACATCGAACTGAGCAGCTGGCAGCAAGGAGCTCGCATGTTGTGACTGTAGTTCAGCCACAGGGAACTCTACATTTCAAAAGCACGAATTGCTATTATCTCCCTGAGTGATCCCAGCGAGATCCCAGTTTTTACACTGAGCTTCTTAAATGGGACACAATCCTTCAGCATTTTGCCTGGCTGTCAGTATAATCTTGGTAACTGGAATAATTCTGCGGGAAATGCTGCTTCAGTGCATGAATTGCTGCTATCTGTGTAGTACCAGGGACATCTGTGGTACCAATGAGAGCCAGAAAGGGACTTCTTTGAGTGGGGCCCCAACCCTGTAAACATTTAGGCACAGAAGCAACTTTATTCTGAAGAGTCATTCAACAGATGCAGGACTTTTCATCTGATTCAAATTACTTATATGGTGTTCGTGAGACTAATCCTCCAGGAAGATCAAATAAAATCTTGAGCCAAGTATCATTGAAAATGGTAGATGTTTGGGGAAAGTGAGAATTGAAAAAGGTATGAGGTGACTTTACGTGATGTATGATGTCATATGTACTTTGCTAAACTGATTTTTCTATTTTGAGCTTCAGTGGGGCTTTTGCAAGTGGATTTTCACTGGAAGATGCCATGGGGAACCTCTGAGAGAAAAATCAGCCAGAGCACAGAAGAAAGATGGTCACCTAACATCCAAGTGAAAGATCCATGTAAATATATTGCTGCTGTGATAGCTTTGGGACACGTGTCTGGTTACAAAATCAAAACCCCAGTGGTTTAAGGGATGGCAGCTTCTCAGGAAGCCTTTCAGGCTGTGATCTCTGCACAGCCTTTTTGCCTTCCTTCAGACTTGCAGAGTATCTAGCGTAGTCCAGATTGCACCAGCGACTACCAGTACTGAACCACTGGGATCTAGTGAGAGAAGCCAAACACATTAATGTAGCTCAGTGAGTATAGGGTGGGATTTCCTCCCTCCCCAGAGACAGTGTGAATGTGGAAAACTTCCTGGGATCTAAATCCAGTGTGCAATGGCTTCTAAAGATACTCTACCCTCTGTCTCAGCATTCTCACCTGCTTCGAATAACAGGAAAACCCATCAAGAGTTTTTAAATCTGTCTTACTTCAAAAAAATGCCTCTGCCTTGGTCAGATAGTAACAGCAAAGAAACAAGGGGCTCGAAGGAGCTCCATGAAACGGCAGCCATCCTACCACACTGAGCAGATCTCAGCTCAGCATGAGACCAGACCTGGGGAGTTGTGGAAGAACTGATGATGGCTGACAGACAGAAGGCAGTCAAACCCTGTGCATCGCTCCTTGCTTCATCAGATTGACTCCCAGTTCGCACGGCATCTCCCAGAGCCCCCGGGGCGGCAGCTTCCATTCTGAAATCGGTGTGTTCCCAGTCCCTGGGCTCATCTCTCTCCTCCCTGCAGCCTCCTCCTGCTGCAGCCGGCACGCAGGGAAGCTCCGTGTCCATGAGCGGTCCCTGGGAATGGTCTGGGCAATGGGAAGGGGCACCGAGCCTTGCCTTGGCCAAGCAGGGCCGGCGAGCCTTTGTTTGTGCTCCTCTGATCGCTAACAGCTCATTAAAAACAAGACACAAAGAAGCAGCAGAGGAACCGGACAAGCCCCCTCCCGCCTTGTCCCCGACCTGTCACGACTCCCCCAGGCTCTCTGGCTCGGCCAGGGCTTCCCGGGCAGCCCCTCCGAGGAGCCTGACTAGGGGCCAGGCTGCGGCAGCCAAGCGGCCCTTTGTTTGCTTAATTATTCAAATAACAACCTGGGGGGAGATAAGGGCCGGCCCTGGCAACACCGATTGTGTGCTTTCCTGCTCCTGTAGCTCAGCAAGTTTGCAAGGGGTCAGCATCCCACGTAGAACACATCTGGAATGCAGCAGCCAGCAGCTGTCACACCTCTGTGCCGCAGCTGCACGCACCTCAGCATCTAATGCAGGAGTGGATGCTCCCTTCAGCTTTGTCTACATTGCAGACTGCACCACTTGACTGCAGCAGCCTGCAGCCTTGGCCCTAGTGTGGCTCTGATCAGGCACACATCTCCAGCACACGGGTAAGTTTTGATGAGGCAGACATGGAAGTACATGCAAGATGCCGCTTCAAGAAAATGAGAGGGTATTCATGTAAATGGCATGTAAGATCAGAAATACATTTACCACAACATATACTTCGTGTGCAGACCATACTAAACATGTTGGCTTGCAAGGGACATTGCAAAGGACAAAATCTAACGTTCGAGCTAGAAATGAAATAATAATTGTCTCAGGTGAGAACAGATGTAGAAGTAGGAATGAGATGGCATAAACCCACTAAATTTCAGACAGAGTTGCCAAAAGATAGAGGTTTGAGTGCTTCTATTTTCAGAGTATGCCAAAAACATTGATACTTCTGCTGGAATCTAGGGATATGTGCTTTGTATTTGGCTTTGTCCATCTATAAACAGGCATGAGTTCAGTGTGCATGGACATCCCCAAAGCAGCTTTATTCTAGCTTGGCTGGATGCTAATGATAACAAAACTGGAGGAGCAGGTTCCTTGCTGTCAATGCTCAGAATAGTCTAAAGTGCCTTGGATATGTCTCTCCACTCCTAGGCATGTAATTATGGTTCGAGGTGTGTGGAATTTTAGGGACACAACTTTGAAAAACTCATTTTATCTTTTTACTTACTTGTCCCTATTGTGTTCTAAAACTCTTCATAATTACTTCTACCAGGACAACAGGGTCCCCTTCAATCCAAGGAGTTGTTCCTTTTTCACTCTATCTAGTAGTTTTTTCCCACCAAACTCTTTGCAGGGCAAGGGCTTTGTGGCGAAAGGACAAATGCCTTTGTTGTTTATGTGGCTGAAGTCTAGGGATTCTCTGTTGCTTGCAGCAGGAAACAGCTCTGAAGCATCACTTTCTGAGCAGGAAGCAGAGGGTATCTGAGGCCCCTGGTCAGTCTGGCTAATGGATGGGCAACTGGTGACAGGGATAAGCTACAGATTCTTACACAGAAGTGGCATGAAATATTTTTTTCCTTGTTGGGCTTTTTTCATTCTTTTTTTTTTCCCCCTAGACTTTTCTTTTTCCTTCTTGGGACTCAAAACTGAAAGTCTCTGAAAAAACGTCCCAAAGCCTATGTTGGAAAAACTGCTGGAGAAGGACAAAATCCTTTTTTCTATTAGTTTTCATGTTTTCACTGTAGCATGTTTTCACTGCATCCCTTCCTGTGAAGAGATTTGCATTCACAAGAATATCCTCACCTCCATGCTACAGGAAAGGAAAGCAGCATCCTCAGGCACTTTGTCCAAATGGCTGTGTTTTTAATGTGAATTCCCTTAATATTCACTGCACGTAAACAAAGGGAGCAGGTATCACACTACTCAGAGAGAAGGTCCTGGAGCAAAGACCTGGATTCTGGACCATGTACCTGCAAATATGGAAGGAGTTTGTTTGATGTGGAACAGCACCATCAGGAAACCTGAAATGGCCACCTGTTATGGCATACTATCTGGGGCCTTCTAGTGACACAAAGCCAGGCCTCCCACAGCTGAATTTCCATGGCAGTAGAAGCCTAACTTTGGGAAACACTCTGCCACAGATAAATGTTTCTGGGTTTTTTATGAAATAAAGAAAATTATGAATGTATCTGACAGGGAGCCAGCCAATCCAGCGTATTCTTACAAGTCATTGTGTCAGGGGTAAAAGCACTGCACCCCATCTCCCAGGGTGGTTGTGTGTCCCATACTGCAGAGGAAAAATCTGAAGGGTTTTGTGTCATTTGTAGCACTTTTCTGCTATGGAGGTGCCTCAGTGTCTGCTAAGGATTTTGTCATCTTGCAGCCTTTTACTGGTGAGCACTCAAATCAGATGTCTCTCCTACACCTTACCACATCTTAAATGAAATAAATATGGACCTGGTATCTTAGAGACATTTAACCACTGTCACATTTGCTTGAAACTGGCAGAAGAATTAAAAAATTATGAGTCAAGTCGATAGAAAAAGTAAACAGACAGACATAAAATGTGATTAGTAAGTCCTATTTCCCTAGGAAACCAGCCCAAAATTTACTGGTCACAAGAAGTGGAAAAAACTGCCAGCACTTCATAGGACAGCATTAAGAGTTGAAACTGGAGGAAGCTCAAAGGAGAGCAAAAGGCTGTCAGGAATTGTGAAAACTCAGCCCACAAGGAAAGGCTGACAGATCTGAGATTGTTCAATCTTGAAGAAGAGATCACACAGACAGGTGTGATAACAACCTTCCAGTGGGGACAGGCTGGAGGTCCCTGATCAATTATCCTTATAGTTACCAAAGGTAAAAGAGGAAATAATCAGTCCAGTTTTTCTGGACTGGAGATTTATCTCAGATAATGAGGTACATTTTCTGATTTTCAGGGCAGTTAAGCACTGAATAAGGTTGTCTGGACACTCTGGGACTGACATCAATTGAGATATTTCAGATCAGGTCTGTCAGATCTTTGTAAGGGATGAAATTTAATTCTAATTTATAAAAGAAGTCAGTATTAGAGAGTCTTCTCAGGTTTATTCAAGTCATATATATTCATAATTAATAGGAATACAATTTGTGGTTTCCCATTCTTTAATAAAACAGGCAAAAATTAAGTACTTATTTATTGGGTCAAGTGTAATATTTCATCTAGCCTACAAGAACATTTCAGCATTCCTTTTCAGCTAGAAGAACTAATGTGATCAGTTTGAGTTGATACCTCTTCTACACCTTTTTCTTGGAAGGTATATTGAAATGAATGGATTTCCTGTCATTTTTTCTGAATTTGGTAGCACAACTGAAAAAAATCCCAAACCACCCAACCTCCAAACCATTATTCCCATCGCCCTGCTTCCAGCTAGGAACTCCTGGGAGGTGTCTGAGGGTAAAAATTGGTGAGTACTTCTGAAATGTGTCAACAGCTGCCAAAGTTCAAGCAGAGTTTTATAGTGATGGTTCAAAATTACATCAAATGGCTTTCCCAAATCAGAGCCAATGGCACAGAGCATGTGACATCTCTTTCCCAACTAATGCTTGCTAGTTCACTTAAACTGCATTTGGGAAAACTTCCAAATTGGTTCCTTCCAGGTAATTATTTTTCTTCCCAAATATTTTCACAGCCAGGTTAACTAAATAGTAGCTGTATTATGGGACATAATATAGGGACTTTAGAACACAAAGAACTTTGAGATCTACAAAAGACAAAGCAAGGGCTCCTACTGATATAGGAGGGATCTCCATCACTCTACCATTCTTCTAAAGACTTTTTCAGGTACTAGCACACCTGGCTCTCACTGTCCCTCTGAAGAACTATTTTTATCTCAACAGTGAGGAACCCTTGTTTTTATAGTAAAAATTTACTTGCACAGCAGATATCTTAAATATGATTAAACCCTTTCAAGTTGTAATACAGTAGTTAATTTTTGACACCTATGTCTCCAAATCCTTTTCCTACAAAGTGTAAAAGTTCATCACAACTAATTGTGTCTTTTCTTGTTAGTATTTTTCTTTGTTTTACTTCATACCCATTTTCATGACATAATGGCCATCATTTGTTCCAAAGAAAAGAACTGTTCTACTGAGGACAAGTTCAGCTTCTGTTCAGGCTTCCCTTCCAGGACACAAATCAGTCAGGTTTGAAAAGGAACGGGGAGAATATCACAGCTTCTTCGCTGATCAAAGTACTCTCTTTACAGGGATACAAATCATGCTTTGACAGTCTGGGGAAGCAGACTACCTCAATTCTCACAATCACATTCTTCACCCCAAGGCCAGAAACCCTAACCCAAAGCTCTGTTTTCTACGTATTTTACCTTTGTGAACAAGTTGACTGATTGATTATGCTACTTTTAATTATATGACTATTTTCTCACTTCTCTCATCCAAGAAGAAAAATCATAGCAAATATTGTACCACCTCCTCACTGTTGCTGTGGCTATAGCTAAATGAATCCTCTGAACATTTAGTAGCTGATGTGTGGCAATGTGGAATCAGAAGAAAAGCATCAACAGGAAAGGAAAGGAAGTGACCAGGCACTGACTGTATTCTTCACAGAGGTTGTCACCAACCAAAGGTTAAAAAATACATTCCACACTGTTTTCTGGAGGGGGACGCCCAAACCAGCCATGCACAAAATTCATAGAATAATCATTAAGGACAAAAGGAAATATTCGGACATGTCGTCTGACCTTTGAAAACCACAGGCAGCAAAGGGAGCCCACTGGGACGCAATGCTTCATTATTGAAGTACAAATTCTACTAGAAGAGAAGAGGATTATTTACTAGAAGCTTGACCCTGGCTGAAGTTAGAGTCAGACAGTTAATAGCAGATGAAGGGCTCAGAGCCTGCACGTTATACAGGAAGATTTTTGGATCATATATAATAGCAACCTTAGCACTGTGTTGAGATTATTCTAAAAAGACAAACTGTATAATCATATATATGAGGGCTATAATATATACATTTATATTTATACACATATATATCTGTACTTTGTGAGACATCAGGAATATTTCTGGAATTCTACTAGTATAATATTTATTAACTACACAGTAAATATAGCTGATAAGCATTTTGAAATGATTTTATTTCACTGAATTGCTGAGTCAGTGCTTGTAATACATTACTATTCCCACCCTTTCAGTTGTGGGAGTCACCAAGGTGACCCTTCCTTGTAACACTCGTAGCAAGCAATGAGGACACGTTTTTCCTCCTGCCCAGACTCAGAAGGAGATGATTAAGGCTAACAATGCCAAGGAAACAATAAGGAAAGCACAGAACCTTGGGAGGGGCTGGAGAGTTTCCTAGAGAACCATCCTGCAGCTGAGGGAGCAGCCAGGGAAAGAGTCCAGGCTGTGTTCCTTTCCACAGTCAGCATCACATTTTCCAGGCAAGCCCTGGATACAGAACACCACAGACTGGGAAAACTGATCCACGGGAGACTGCATGGTGGAGGCTGCCAGGGTGTCCTCTGGGGCATTGCTTTCTCTGCAGAGTTTGTAATTCAGTGGCAGCATTTTCAGCTGAGACCAGCAGTGAGATGCCAGATGCCAATGGAGAAGAGGTGAGATGGGAATTTTGAGTCCAAGAATGGCGTGGTGCAAACTACATAGGTGCAGATGTAGATAGGGATGCCAAATCTCCAGGGTTAAATTGGTAGGGAGGACTTTTTCCTGAAGCCACAACAATCATCATTAGAAATGAGTGGTGAAAGCAACCATTTGGGTAAAAAAGGGTGAAAACCTTGTGAAAGTGACATGGACCTCAGATTATCTGGTTTTGGACTGTTGTCCATAACATGCCACAGGATGTGAGTCAGCAGGAATTCTCCATAAGCCTGAAATTAGACCTTTATTGCAGGAAATAGTATGCCAACACTGAAGTGTTAGCACCACACACGACACACCTCCTTATTCTTTGACATCTGCAGACTGTCATGTGCCAAGAAAAAGGTAACTGAGCAGTTCAAGGAAGGAAGATATTGAGATCAGGGTCACTGAAATCTGCCAAGAAGACTAATATTATGTCAGTCTTAGAAATGCAGGAATATTTGATTTATAAAGGGTGAGAATCTAAGCATAAAATTATCATTTCTAAATTCTTAAAAATCACAATTTTTTTAAACTCAAAAATATAGCAACAGGTGTCAGGGAAGAATAAATCTGCCTAATGTCCACAGATGCATGAATAGCCACTATGTAGAGCAAGCCTCTGTCTCTTCATTCCTTTGCCTCATTTATAATGTTATTTACTGTATTCACACAGTTTAACTGTGAATTTGCTACCCTCTTGTTATCATTTCAGTCACTAGATTTTTGTGTGTGTGTGAACCTGTGAAAATATTTTGATTGAACTGGTGCAAAAATATTTCAGGCAAATATTTCATCCAAAGGTATGGATGTCAAAACATGCTAGGAGGATAACACACCTACTGGTATATAATAACATTATCCAGTTATTAAAGGAAGCAAGTGGGAAAATACTGGTATATGGTTTCTAGCTAGTAGGAAAAAAAAAGAAAGAAAAAGAGAGATCCTGATTAAAAGTTGTTAAATTACTTTGAATACTGCTTCCCTTCCTTAATCCATTTGGCCTACAAAGCATGGCCCCAGCTGGCCAGGAGAGCACACATAAGTAGGCAGCTTTACCACGCTCGCCTGGTGCAGTCAGCGAAAGTCACTTTCCGTAGCCCCCAGCCTTCCTCTTGGATATGCATGTCATCAGGAAAACTAAGTCCAGGCTCCCTACTTTCTCTTCCGCCCCTTTAGCTCCACATGTTTCCTGACCCTTGGCTCCTCTGCTGCGAGGCCTTGCCACCTGCACGCCGGCTCTGCGAGCACAGCCACATCCTGAACCTTCCTGTGGCCAGGGTTCATCGCTGTCAGCGGCCCAAAGGATCGCTGTGTGACGGGAACGTGTTCGGGTTCAAGCTACCCTTGTGAGTGAAAACAAACCAGGGTTTCCATTGTAGGGTGCAGCAGGGAGAGCTGAGTAGTGAAAAAGGAACCAAAGACCGTGTGGCACCAGGCTGGTTGCCTCTTTGGGTAGGTGATGAATGCCTCGTGGGGCTGGGGACCTGGGCCTTTGCAAAGCGGCACACAGAGGTTGCAGCGCGTGTGGAAAAGCTGAGCTCTGTTTCTCCAAATAATGTCTCTCCTCTTCTCCCAAGGGAGACACTGCTATGAGTGATAGGGGAAAAAGTCATTTGCACTTTCTCCTATATTCCCAATCCCATTTCACCTGCTCCCCCATTTTTTTCTCTGGTAATTTTCCCTGGATAAGAATCTCTCCATATGAGATGCTGTTTCTGAGGAAACAAGAGAATAGCTACATCTGGAAGGTGAGCAGAAGACATCATCAAGGAGGTAACTTAATGGTTAAAAAAACAAGCTTAAAAAGGCAGAGCCGGGAGGAGAAACATGTCTCCGTATGTTCAGGCATGGAAGAAAAAAGTCTCCTCAGTCCAAGTAGAATTCAGCATGGACTTTTTCTTACCTTTATTGATCAACCTTCCCAGAGAGCGGCTATTCTGGTGCCACAGCAAATGAAATTACTGCCCACTTGCAGTTAGCAGGCTGTATCATTGAAGGACAGTGACTGAGCAGTGGAAACATGTCAGTGGGTCCATTTCCACATGAATCCCCAGTGCTGTGCTCTCCAAGAGGACAAGGCAGGCCAAAGAGTGGCTCAACACTCTCCAGCTGTGTGGTGACTTTGGAAAGCCATGGAACCCTGGAACATGCTAATGAAGGGTGTAACAAAATCCAATGTGTTTGTTACTATGTTCAAATGTACTTCAGGTGCCAAATGCCAAAGTGCCTTGGATTTATTCATTGCAAATTTCAGAAAAATGAAAGGCCAGTGCCTTCCAAAAGGAAACCACAGTGTTTCCAGAGGAACTCCAGTTCTGACTTCCATGCACCGATGCAGACTGGAAAACTCTGCATGAACGTCCTTCACTGGTAAGTGTAAGGTATCTAAAATGCCACTTAAAACTAACTTGCCCCAAGAGTGCAAAAAAAGAAAAAAATCCCCAACATTTCTGATAGGATTATTCAACTTAATAATCCTTTTGACAGTAACCCAAATTCAGTAACTCTTAATTTCTCTGAAGTTGATAATTACTTTGGCTAAGTGTGGTGAAAAAGAAATGCCAAGTAGTTCTTCATCTGAAATGTGATCTTCTGATTGCAGCACAAAGAGTCCTTGCACAGGACTATAACTTCCACTAGTGAGTAAAAAATAATTTTACCCATGGGCTGATACTAGATCTATTTTCTTAAAAACGATGGTCAGTGTTCCATGAGAAAGAACCTACACAAAGAAGAGTACTGACTTTCATTCATCAGGAAGTGTTTGCACAACCTATAGAAATCTGTTGGTTTTATTAAAAACCCACAACTGCAAATGTTATGTACTCGGGGCAGGAACACATCTTAGGAATTCAGCTACAATTGGTTTGAATAAATGGTAAGGCTATTTCCACCAGTAAAGATAATCTAGATTTTTTTCAGTATGAACAGATTAGATTTAACTCTTAATGGTTGCATTTTAGCAATTATCTACCTTTACTTCTAAAACTGTAATAGAGAAAGATATAATTCTCTACTGTGAGTGTGGTTGGGCTTTTTATACAATAGGAACAGAGATATGATTTTCTTCAAAGTGAACATCAACACACAGTGATAGACAATGAAGTTCCAATACAGGGAAAAAAACTTGTGTCAAATTTTGGAAGTGGTATTTGGGACAGCCTTGACCTGGAAGAGATTTACTTTGGGAGATGACATAACAACAAATCAGGCTCTCCACAGTTTATCCATCACACTGAAAGGTTTGTACATTGTCCTCTTCCAGAGGTGAATGAAACTGCCCCTTATCTTTGGATCAACTGTAGTAATAGCTGTATAGCACTTTGGAATTGCAGCCTTTATACCCTGAGGGACTTGTAATGGACTGGATAAGAAAGAAATTCCATTTGATGTCAAATGCCAGGAAAGGCTCTGCAAAATGAATTTTTATGAAGGCTGGAAATGTCTGGGTTTGGTATGTTTAGTGGTAGAAAAATGCTCTAGTTGTGAGAGAGGATGTTATAGTGGGAAGATAAAACAGTATCTGAAGAGACAATCTTCTGAATATGTAAGTGAGAAAAGTATCTCAAGAGCTTTCACCCAATTGATAAAGGTCTTACAAACAAAGACATTTTTCCTTCTATGAAATACTTCTCAAAGTGACCATTGCCAATCCAGAGGTCACAGTCTGTAAATATTTAGATTTTTCTTAGGTTTTGTTAGAGCCTGACAGTGTTAATCCAGTGTAAGCAACTACAGTTTTGAGTTACCATTAACAAGAAAGGGCATATAACCCAAGCCACCCGTTCTTGGCTATGCACATTGACTGCTGTGTTGTATAATAAATGGACTACCATGGTGGGCTTCCCTAAAATGCAGGCCCTATAGTCATACTAGAGCCCAGTGAAGCCAGTGTAGGAACAGAGGCCACTTTGCCTAGTTTCTGAATCACAGTGGAGGAGAGGGAGCTGCTGCAGCCGGCATCACTCTGGCTATGGAAGCAGCACAGCAAGCAGATACAAATTCCGGGCCCAGCAGGGACATCCAGACCAGCTCAGATGCTAAACTGGAGTGGCTGATCAATGGAAGTACTTTAAAACCCTTGGATGGAGAGTCCACGTAAATCCTGTTTGAGGTGAATAAGTCCTTTCTGTGCTCCTGGTCCTTTGATGCACAAAGGATTTAAAGACCAGCAATGTATTTATTTTACAACGCATTCAGCGTGTATACTTCTGAATGATAAGATGGTTTATCTGTTGTTTGCCTAATCTTTTCCTGTCATTCATGGAGATTAAGCACCATTTTCATTGTAAACATTCTCTCTGCTCCCCTCATAATTCCCTAAGGATGCACTACTTCAAATAATGAACAGGCAAGGACTAATAAATATTTCACACATTAAAGGAATCTTGTGACAAAAAGCTCTAATAGTCCCCTCCATTATGGGGGATATTTCTGTCTAATTTTTACTCCTTGAATCTTTTCTTTTAACTCAGAGACAAATATGGATTTCCAGTGAAAGTAGCAAGCACACACACAGACCTAGATAAAATAAAATGATGGAAAATTAACAGTCAGGAAACAGAGCACTTATTTTGTGTGCCCATCCCACTTCCTATAGTGCATTTTAAAGCAGGGGCTGTTCTATATCCCAGCCCAATGAAGTTTACTATACATTTTTCCATTGTCATCTAAAGATGTTGTGCTTTTAAGACTAAATATTAGGTAAGGGGAAATCGAAAACATAATACATGGTGAAGTTTCTGTACTTATCAAATCCAAGTTTAAAAAAGGCAAAAAAGGAAAAATCCCAGAAGGCTCATGTAGTTTTCCCTCAGCTGGCTTTGAGTAAGAGTTGCCAGTCTATTCCGTTTCAAGTCATCAGAGAGTAGTTAATTAGTAAGGCATAAGGCATTTCATTTCAATGGTTCTAATAAATCCCCAATGCCCTGTTTGGGCAGAAATTATGTCATCTTTGGTGTTTTTACACAAATGTTGAAGGTATTGCTTCCTTCATTTTGTTTACTGCCCAAGAACTCACTCTCAGAAAAAAACCCCAAACAACAAAACAGTAGAGGAAGCTGTGTGTGTCTAAACATCTAATTCCCCTTTACCAAGAATCAGTAACTTTGCATGGGGGAAGTAAGTCCACAGACCCCAAACTTTATGCATATTTTCTTGTTTTAAAAGAAATGTAAATGGTAAAGAAAACGGAAATTGTGATATCTCTTTGAAAAAGTTCTGATTTATGAGCTGGAAAAACTTGTGGTGGTTTCTGTCACCCATTTTTCAGAAGCTGTTACTTTTGCCGTAGGGCATCTCATTGGCCTCTGTGAATCCATGGGGTTTATAATCCAGCAAAATCTCGGAATGTGTGCCAATTTTGTGAAAAGATTATAAGCTGCAATGGTTCAGTAAGGGCAAAATCCTTTAGGAAAGAAGAAGACTGAAGAGATAGGGACCTGAACACCAAAATCCACCACATCTGCCTAATTATGTATCCTGCTTCTGAGGTCTTCCACAACATGGACTTAGCTGGTCATGTAATACTTAGCCAGTCCTATGATACTTGCATCCAGACACCTCTAGAGGAAGGTGATGATGGAGCATTACTGAACACAGAAGTGGCTTTGGGGCTTCCTCCTTCCACTTTCTTATCAAGTCATGCCTACCATTTGCTTACAAAAACTACTCAGCAATCCATCACTGCCAACATGGGCACAAGACCTCAGCGTTCACCCAGAGCTCTGCTGTTGGTGCCATGGCTTGATCCCTCATCTTCCTTTCATGCAGTGAGTGCCACTGTGCTCCCTGCCATGGTAAATGCAACTGCATGAGTAGGAAGTTGTCTCTTCTGGTGCCTAAACATATTTTTGACCACGTATTTGTAGCAATGGCCAAATCTGCTTGATGGTCAGTTTTCAAAATCTTGAGTTTGAATCATTCCCCATGACACACATGTACTGGTATTAGAGAAAAACTTCGGTTCGGGACTTCTGTTTTGCTAGTAGTATTCATCTCAACCAGAGACAGAAAATTTAACTTACATCACCCATAAACACAGCAGGTTCAGGCCCTGATGTTGTGCTTCACATGTGGGCTGAGCTGAGACTGCTTCTAAGAAAGATGATCCCAGCCTCTTCCCCAGACATCCCTGTGGCTTTCTTAGGGCCAGCATTAGTGCTACAGTCCTAGAGGAAACACAGATCCTTCCCACTCTCAACAGAGTACTGGTTTTAGGGATAATCTGAATATTGCTGGCCAGCTGGTGCCACAGATATGGCATCTGAAAATGAAGCTGAATATTTCACCTTTTCCAACCTGATCCAGGGGCACTGGAAGGGATCCCATGTTACACCTCCAGGGGTAAGTTGTCACTTCTCTTTATTGGCATAATCATACAGTTACAGTGAGTTAGTCAATTGACTTCATCTGGCAGAAGATGGACCCAGTTCCAAGAAGCAGTTTTCCATCAGCTCAGATCAACAGACAAATACAACCCGTAAGTATGCAATTATAAGAGAGTAGAGAACTTATGATAAAAGCTGGGAAGCATAGATCAGCTCCTTGCTGGGCGTGAGCAGTCAGGTCCAATTTGGTAAATCATGAAATTGCACCAGAATGCTGCTGCCTCAACTGAGTCTAGTGGATCACGTTCTCTGCAAAGCTTCCTGTTTTCCAAAAAAAAAAAAAATTCTTCAGAACTAGCATAAGCAGCAGTGTCACTTGCCTTTTCAGACTGAATCACATTCTCGATTCCCTCTTTGTATTCTCCTGTTCCTTCCTGAGGACACAGAGCCTGGAGGATTGCCCTGGAGTTTTCACCAACCTTAACTTCATACAAATTCTGCTTTTCTTTCTCCCTTTTGGAAGCTGTTGGATAAAAAAAGCTCTTACCTACTACAAAGGAAAGTCCTGATCTGATACAGTGTCATTTCAAGACTGTGTCACGTTTTGACCACTTGTGAGCACCTTGCCGCAGTGACCTTGTTCAGAATGCCAGCAGGCTTTCAAACAGAGAGGAAACCTTTCCAGCAAGCTCTCAGTGAGGTGTGCAGGGAAGGCAAGAGCAGATGGGGAAAGAAACAGCTCTGGGGCTCTGGCCTGTTTGATGGAAATGAAAAAAACATCAGCAAATTTGTAAGAGCTGACTGAGGCCTTTTTCAAAGAAGCACAACAGCTGCAGGGCTGACTTTGAGGCTGTCATCCTGTGCTGTGTGGTGCACTTTGACCACACTCTCACAAACACCATCTTCCAATTACAGGCAGGCTCAGTCACTTTGCTGGAGAAAATGTGAGGTGAAATGATACACCAGCACTGCAAGACACACAGCAGTGAGCAACAAGCAGATCCACAGGAAGAGTAATAACAATGAGGATGTTCACAATTAATAAAAGCAACAGCATCACAGCTCAGGTGAAGAGGTGGGAGGAATCAAAAAATTTTAAAATGTTTATTGACAAAACCCTATTTTTCAGTATTCAGCTTTCTTTGCTACAGAAGGTAGTTGATTTGGACATCACCTGTGACAATGCTTGTGATTTGACCTCACATAGGTCCAGTTGCTTATGGTTTGTTTTAGTTCAGTCTTTCAAGGTCCTGCCCTTGCTACTCCTGAAGAGGTTTCAGCTTGTGTCCTCAGTTTTAAGCATATATGTATCTCCCATGGCTTTCACAAACAGGAAGATGTTTTGAGGCTGACACGCACTATGGGACTGCAGCTTGGACATTCATCTCAGCACGCCGTGAGATCAAGCCTTGCACAATTTAAAGCTGTGATTCAACATGTTGTCCTTTAATAAGGTCTCACTGGAGTCGAGGAGCTGACCTTAGGCTGTGTGTCATTTGGAGACAAGCGACTTTTGCAGTGAGAGCAGGAATATGTCTTAAAGAGCGAGTAGTTTTGCTGCGTGCTGCAGTTTCCACCACAGTGCTTTCCTTCAAGTGCTGCTTCTTGCCTCAGGGAATATTTTCCCACTCTCTAGTGTTTATAGTAATGAAAAGGCTGGTCTTGATTTGGAAAGAGCAATGTGTGCAGATAAGATAAAATTGCTGCTCAGGAACTAAGAGCAGTCCTTTCTTTGCATTACCGTTTGCCGAAGGCCAGCGTCTCATGCCCAGCCTCCCTCTATCTCAGGAGCAAGCAGCAGAGCCCAGTGCTGTATATGCTGCTCAGCCAGTTTCCCAGACATCAGGAAATGAACGTTTTGACAACTTAGCCAAAATAACAAAATAGCTAAAGTTAACAGGATAGCAGCTGTGAGGGCTTATTTCTCACATGGGGCTTACCGACAACTGTTATTGTGTGCTGAGGTGGAAGGATGGGACTCCAAACTACCCCTTAATTTTTCATATTTATTAATAGAAATAGATTTTGTAGCAGGGGATAGGCTCACACTCCTACAATCTGAGGTCTGAAGCCTTCTGCTTACAGAGAAAAACACAGGTAGTCTGTCTCCATTGAAACACTAGCATTTTCTGTCATCATCCAGGTGAACACATTTCAAAAGGGATATTAAGTTTTGCTACAGTTTTAAGTCAGTCCTAAGTCTAAAGGTTTTAGCAGTAGGTTTCTTGTTTGCTGTTGGGTTAGGTTTCTTTAGAAAAGGGGACAAACAGGAAATGGGGATCTCTCCTGCACGAATCTGTGCTCCTGCTGAGCTGTTCCACCCCACTGCACCAGGCAGGAGCAGGGCAGTCCCCATTCCCAACCTCCCTGTGGCAGCATGATGAATGATGAGGTCCCAAGGCTGCAGCTCAGAAGGCAGAGACAAGGAAAATCCTGCATCCCTGTGAATCATGAAGACAAGATAGGAGTGCAAAGTCTTTTGTTGAAGGGCTGAGAAAGTTCCTGTACATCAGGACTGTACCAACACAGGACATCTGGTCTCCCAGACTTAGACAAAACAGGCTAACATGGTCTCTTACTACACCAATAATCATAGGGAGATTTGTGGCCATCCATGCTGCTCTAATGGAAAACAGATCCATGAACACATGGCATCACCATGAGTGACCATCATTCCCACACAGAATGAACCACTGGAGCAATGAGTTTTGCCCAGGAGTAGAAATTTAAATTGCGGAAAAATTGTGCAAGTGTTTAGCCTAGAGCTCTGGAATTAGGAGCCACAGTGGCAGTTAGGGAGAACTCAGCATCCTGAGGCTGTACAATGGAAGTAGAATGCAAAATGCTCCATATTACCTCCAGATGAGCAGGTCTGCATGCACTGCCACTGGAGAGGCTTCTACAGGGCTTGAGGCATTCTCATTCCCAGGATGGTCATGGGTAGCCTGGGTATTTCTGTGCTGGGCTCCAGAGCAGAGCATACTCCTATAAGATCTTATGTCTATCATAAAAAAATCAAGACAGGTGCCTTCGTGAGGTAATCAGTTTTACAAAGGGATAAGTTTTCACTTATAGTGGAGGAAGAGAAGTGGCATGGGATAAAGCTGGAGCTGGTATAAACTGATGTTATTTGTTCAAAGTCACTGAAACCATCTCCATTTATGCCAAGTGATTTGGCCTTTGAGGTGAGAGAAGAATTTAGCCAGTGGGCAGCTCAGTTAGAAGAACTGGCCAGTGGAAGGCAGAGTATGAAGTTGTTTATGGGATGGCTGTTATGAAATTCTCCCAACAATTCTCAGACATTAATGAGAAACATATAATGAGGTGACAGTGTTGACAAGTGTTATCCTTGGTCCTAGCTATGCTATAATGCAGACAGCAGAGGCAAAGGTAGTGAATGTGATGCTACAGGACTTTTGTAAAGCGAGAAGCATTTATGAAAGGCATGGCTTGTTTATTCTAGACTTGCAGAAGATCTCACTGAGGTTTTGTATTTGGTATTGATAACCCTCATCCTTTATGTGCCTCGTACCATAGGCTTTTCATAATGCCATTGTCCTTATGACAAACCACAACTCCCTTCAGAACAGGTTGTTGCTCTGGTAATTTTTTCTACAATCTCCAGAAAAGGAAGTCATATTTCATTCTATGAAAAAGCAACTGCTCTGTGGCATGGTCCTACACAAAGAGAAGAAAAATCCCTGGAAAAATCTTTTACAAATAGAGGGCTTTTATCACCATGGTGTGCCCTTTCCTTTAACTTGGTATAAGGATGAAATTGTATCTCAAACATCTTAGAACTGTTTTGCTTAGACCCAGCCAGGAGGGTGCTTGTCCCATACAGACTGGGGTGCAGTATCCTAGGAGTGATGGAGAAGGTGAAGGGACCTCAGGGCTTGGGGAGCACAGCCCCCCCAGAGCCACTGGGGTTTTGCTGCTGAGTAGGAAAGTGGGGCAGGGGTTGGCTGAGCAGGGGTAGAGGTGCCACAAGCATGGGGCAAGGTCAGGAGCAAGACCAACACTGTGGCACCATTTTAAGGACCAACAAGGGACATGGGCTTTTTTTTTTTGATCATATAATCTTAAAACAACTTTTATTGCTTTTTCTCTTACACATGCTCAAATTAACTTTGACTTGGCTTCTGGGGAACTAATCTTGTCCTTAAAGTTAAGCACAGGTATAAATGTTTTTTCTGGAGCAGACACAGTGTACAAAATCCCTGGCAGGATCAACCATACTCTACAAAGACTCTTAAGAATCCTTTTACACACTCAAGAATCTGCAGAAAATAAATATGCCTTTTAAGCACACAAGAATTTCTACAAGAAACCTGATTCTAGGAGTTATATTCATTTAGCTAAGAGTGCAGAAATTTCTCATGTAGCCTAAAGCAAACCATCTCAAATGTCCAATATTAATTGCAAACTATTTGCAAATGGTCTGCAGCCAAAATGCATGTGCAGAAATTACACAGCTAAAAGTTTATGGCAAATAAATATGTTTACCAGTCATTTCTCTGGGAAATAATGGGCCAAGTTCAACAAATCTTTCAAATTATTTCATATAACTTTATTTCTAAACAAAGGTGCTTGCTGTCGTGCTGAGAATGTCAGAGCAATGCCCAAACCAGGTGTGCAGGACTCTAAGCAGAAGCATGGGCCAGGCCAGAAGGAAATCCTCAGAATGTGTGGAAAGATTTAATCATAATTAAAATCATTAAGACCTGAGAAAAGTCATAATGGGAAAGCAAGACTTGGATGGCTAAAATAAATTTGGGTTTTCCTCTTTTAACTACCCATCCTTAGTGGTACCAAAATGTATTTTATTTAATTGATCTTGACTGATGTAAATGTAATTATTCTAATTAGGCTCTCACTCTAATGCATATTTTACTAATATCCTTTCCAGCAGTGCACAAGCACAGGTTTGCCCAAATTCACCCCCAGTTGCCCTTGAGAAACAACAGTCACACAGCAATCCATAGCTCCTTTCCTTCTTGTGTCAGCTGGATCCTCACTGAGAACCTCCTGACTTGCTTTATGTGCTACAGACAGGATGCTGCTGTCTGTCCCACGCTAACAGCCCATGTCTGCTCCTGCCTGGAGAGGCCTTCCAGAGTCAGCTGGGGCCCATTAGACATTTTACAGGTTTATATTCTCTGCTTGTAGCCCCAGAGAAACTTGTGCTCTTTTTACTGGTGAAAGCAGCTGATGCTTTCGCAGTCATGGTGCTGCTCATCTCTGGTAGGGCGACCATCGCTGGGTCCCTGAAGCCTGGGATGAGGGTGTGGCTGAGAGGATGGCACAAGGAGGTGAACTGATGGCCAAGGAAGAGGCTGGGTGAGCCAGAAAAGCCTTTTCTCCAGCAGTCCACACAGCCTGTGCAGAAGGCCCCGGTTGTTTTTCCTGAATATAATTTGAAATGCAGGTGTGATGCAGCTGCACGAGAGACTCGGACCATATGGAGGTACATTTTATTACCAAATAACCTTGACACACTTTACCAGCAGTTACTGTCTGGTGTTGGCTTATTAGTCACTTTTCCCATCTTGGAAAATGGCAAGAAGTGTTAATGAAGAGGGTCTAATTTCCCCATCTTTCTCAGCAGCCATCCTAACTCCAGTGCATGCCCACTGGAGATAGCCTTGCTTGCTGTCTGCCTATGGAGTGCCTGTTTAGTCATCACTTTGCTGATACTTACAGGAAAGAGCCATTGTTCCTGGGCTTCCTCGTCGATAGCACAAGTTCCTGAATTTCTACTTGTAAGTTAAAGAAAACATTTTTGAAGAAAACCTTGCTTGTGATCCGTAACTGTCAACATTTTCTGACTCAAATCTGCATGAATTGGTTTGATTTTTTAATTCATAGCCTCTGAAGCAGCAAGGGGGATTTAAGCAAACTTCTTTGGGCAAGATTATGGTGCAGCTCACAAGAACTGAAATGCCAAAACAATAGCAACCAGCAAACCTATGTGACTGCCTGGAGGATCTGTGAGTTTTGAAAGTTGCTCAGCCCTGCACTGCTGTTTGGAAGAGGAAAGCAAGGTGCTCCTCAAGGGGTATTTTCAATGCAGCCAACATATTTATCAGGTTAGATCACAGGGAAGGAACATAGGCAAAAAGAAATAATTTTAATTTATTGATTTGATAAGAATAATAGCTGCCTGGTTCAACATAATAAGGGACTCAAGTTATTGAGTCATTTGCCAGTACCCACCTGGTAAATTTGACTGGTTTATAATGTTAGTATTGCTGTTCAGCTAGGAAGGGAAAGAAATTACATCTTAGAAAGATCATAGAAAATAGAAAGCTGGGGAAACACCAATGTATCTAAAAAATTACTAGGATAAATGGGAATCTGAAAAAGTTGGGTAAGAATGAGACTTTTTTAATAAAGCATAGACCCATATGGGTGCACCACTTTTTCTGCAGGCTGTGTCCTGAATATGCAGTAGCCTTCTTTATCTAGCTAACATTGTAGGGAGATATGGAATTTACTTAGTTAAATGTGCTTAGATAGTAAGAGTTTTTCATGTTAGTGCTGCTGTGTAATAGACATGGCCTTCGCTGAGATAATGAGTGATTTAGATAAAAGATGGACATACTATATTGACTTTGAAGGTGTAATCTTCACTAGGAAATTCTGAAAACAGAAACTAAACAGAAACTAAAAAACAAAAACTAAACAGAAACTAAACAGAAACAGAAACTAAATTAGCATTCTAGTAATTGTACATGTCCAGGAACATTTCAGTAGATAAGTGCAACAACAGCTGAAAACTCTTAAACTCCTTGGCTGCTAAAAATTTGATCTACATGACATCTGCATAAAATTACGGACTCGTGTCACTCATGCCAAGTGGGGGAAAAAAAAACAAAGAAAAAGCAGTAATATTGTAAAACATTTTGACGTTGCTTTGGGTGTTTGCATTAGTAAAGGTTAGGAGTCAAGGCTTTTATAGACTCAAGTCATGGTTTTGACTGTGTTTTCCTCTCAGACAGACACAATTGCATCTGTGCAGCCCTGTGCAGACCCAGATGAGTAGCACAGCATGGGCACAGTAAGGCTGGTACATGCAGGGTGATTCGTCTGTAGGTGTGCAATGAACATTTTTCCTGCCTGCTGCCAGCCTGCACTCCCAAGCCTCTGGAACAGTGGGACTGCAAAAATACAGGAAAAGACATATCCTGTATGCTGGTCAAGGTACATGGGAACTGGCCAGGCAGTACAGGAAATCCCAAGCAATATGAGCAGTGCAGCAACCCTGGCACTACCTAGCATGCCTTGGGAGCTCGTATGCAGGGAAGGAGGTGCCTGAAGCTGGGTTGCAAACCCTTAAGCTGATACTTTGGGGTGATACTGTCTCTGCCTCCTTGGGGTCCAGCTGCACCAGTGCCTAAGCATCCTTCTCGTGGAGCCAGCAGCTCACTCTGCTGCTCTCACTGACTTGAAGGAAGCTGCTCATATGCTTAAAATTAGCCCTGGAGCAGGGCCAGACTTCTCAGCACATTATGGGACAGAACTGTTGACAGACAATCTTAACTCTCTCGCTTGTGAGAAGTTTGGACACACACTCGGCGGAGCTGCAGAACCAAGGTCTTGGCCTCACATTCTTGCTGAAAAGCCCATGGTGCTTTTCATGAGAATTAAGATACCAGGATCATCAGTCTGACTAGATCAGACGCTGATGCTGGTAAAACCCTCCTGCCCTGTCCTCCCTGGGCGTCTGTAAACACCTGTGGTGAACCAGTCTGCTGTATGCCAGCCCCAAGCAGTGAGACTTTGAAACAGTTTGGTATTAATTTGATGTTAATACTGAAAATTATTAACCAAGAAAGGAAATACTCAGAGACTGATATTCCAAACTGCTATTTGTGTTCACATGTTCTGTGTTTGCATAAATTAGGGAGTAGAGCTGAGGCATTCCCAAAAAGCAGGGTGTTTCTGTGGTAGGATTATGCCAGCAAGCAGATGAGTAGAGAAGTTAAACTAGGGTAATATTTCATTGGGCTGCTTGGCAGACTTGCTTGGTAACTAGCATTGGTTACTAGTTGGGGCAGAATAATCTGGTGAGGATGCTCTGGTTAAGAAAGAGACCAAAGGAAGGAAGACAAAATGCTTGGCCCCAATAGGACAGCAGACTTTTGTCTTGCTAACATTCATAATACTGATGTTACAATGAAATGGCAAGGCAGAAGTGCCACATGAGGCAGCTCCTGACCACAACAACAACAAAAAAAAGGACTGTCTGAATTAGCAGTATGGAGCGTGTTATATTTCCTGGGCATCTTCTTTTCTTTATCTTATTCAGGTTTTTGATCTATGGATTAGCAAGTCAGGAAGTGGCCTGAAAACACCCCTTGAACCTCATGCATGGAAATTTTGTAATTATAGGGCCACATCGACAGACTCCCACTCCTGTCATGACACTTAGCATGGTTTATGTGGTTTAAACAAGAGAGGGAAAGAACTCACCTCCCCAAACCAGTGAAATAATGAGAAACAAAATGCACTCTTTTATCTTTTTGTCAAGTGAGGCAAGTCTATTATCTGCCCAAGCCTGTCTGCCTCAGAGCAGCATTTTACAGGCTGATTAATGTATAGCTTCCTGCAGTAAACTGCCTGCAGGGACCATAACACAGGAGGGGAAAGAGAAATTCAGGGATAAGATTTAAGATCCAGCCTTGGTTTTTGTTGCCTATTCTGTCAATATGTAAATATGTCAATACATATTTAACTGATAATTCATGGATATTATATGGCATGCACATACAAACAAGCATGCAAGCACAAAATAGCCTAAATCAAACCCAGGAGTCACTGCTGACTGAACCCAGAACACTGCTAAATCAGGAAGGAGTGAACCATCTGGCTTTGGAAAAAGGCAACCCTGGAGCAGGTTGGTAGTAATGCCAGACAAGTTTGTAGGGCAGTGCTGGAGTTCTGTAGAGCCATGGCCTTCAGATTTGAAAAGATCTAGAGTCAATGCAATTGAAAAGAGTTTCTGCTCCACTAAAAAAACTATTAGCTCTTAATATTTTATATTCTTGGAGAGTAATTATGCCATGTTGAATTTGTAAAGGATTTCCTTGCATAATCTTGTTATTATTCAGTTAGAGATGCCTGTTAATATTGGCTAATTGTATAGATACAACCAGATAAATGTATTTGTGACAACAGGAAGAACTAACTGCTCTTTAAGTGTCTAATTTGTATGGCAAAGTAGAGACATGACAATCAATTTCTTACACCTCCAAACAATTGTGTAAAGCAGGACAAGGCAGGAAAGTCATCAGGATCTTTTGGGTTTAGTGACTAAGAATCTTTGAAGACTGGAGAGTAGTCTTTGCTGTCAGAGTGTAGGAAGTGTATGGAGTCCATAAGCACTGTAACAGAAGACCTGACACAAATGATAAGCAAGAAAGTGGCATTATTCTTAAAAAATTATTCTTAAATAAGCTTCCTGAAGGTGTCTCAGCAATGGAAAGAGGTGACTTGAAGGCTTACTGGGAGCTTGTAGCACACCTCTTTGAATAAGCCAATGCACAGCCCACTCAAATCAGCTCTGGTTCTGTGGAGGCAGCTGCAGTGCAGGGTTAGCAGGAGGAATTTCTCTTTGCTGAAACCAGAAAGATAATCAGCTTTTAGATCCCGGATGTGACTTTGTTAGGTGCATTGGTCTTGATTTGGAGATACACTTCAAATGAACCTTTGTAATAGAATTTAAATAGCCCAGAACCCTGCTGCCTTTTATTAATTTATTATTAGCAACATTATGTACTTTATTTGCTTAGATGCAAATATTTGTTCCAGGTAAATGGGATAACCTTGGAAAACCATGATGATGATACTGCGTGTATTAACTTTGTGCATTATGCAAATCTGATTTACTTCAAATATTTCTGTATCATCTGTGCTGAGATTGCTACAAAAAATCACTGCTTTGGTCTCCCAGATGAAGTTGAGTTAACTCCACTATCCAGCTAAATCCAGCAGGCTACCAGGATTGTAGAGGAGACAGCTTGGGTGCAGACCCTGATCTCTCAGCTCCCTGGGAGGTGTTGAGAGGTTCTGCCTTGCAAAACAGAGATAAATGAAAAAAGAGCAGAAAGATAATGAGAAAGATAAAATAGCACAAACCTTCTCCCACACCCTCTCAAGGAGCCTTAACATCCATTGAACTTGAGCTAGTCAGGCATGCAAACCTTTCACACAGCCAGAAAAGAATTGTAGACCGTACAATCAGCTGTTGTGAGGAAGAGAAGATGTCCTAGATCAACTATTCCAAGTGTTTTCAGGAAGAAGAACTGTTGCAGATATTGCAGTTCTGACAGGTAGCTGGAATGGGCATTCCCTTCATGCTCAGTCATTTGGCACCAGTCTTAAATTGCCATTAGTATTTTTCACAAAGAACAAGTAGTTTATTAAATGCATCATTTTCACCAGTAAATTTTCTCAATCCAGAAAATTCTCTAGACATCAGGCTATTGTCAGAACCATACTGAGGGGATTTTCACACTCCCAAGCAAGGTGTAACACAAAGAAAACAAATTTAAAATCTGCCATGGCAGGGTATTGACCTACATCACAGGAGGATTGTGTTCTCTCCTCGTGTCAACTCCAAATGTTACCCTGTTCACTGCAGAGGCGTAGCATGAGTATCAGCAGCTCCTGCTGAGCAGCCACTGAGATAACCTGCCTGTGGTTGGCCCTCACTCATTTAAACCAGAGAGAGCAGGCACAAGGAGAACAGTAAGTCCAATTTTTTTTCCTTTTCATTTCCCCGAAGCAGGGCAAGCTAGCTTATAGCAGGATGGGCCACCATTAGCAGGCAGGGCATGGGACTGCAGCCCAGGATCTCACCTCCATTCCTGCTTGGACACACAACCACTGCCTCACATTCCCTGGCCATGGTGCACACCCAGCTCTGTGAAAAAGGACCTTCAGATCTATACACCTGAATGGCAGCAGAAGTGCAGGGAGCTATTTAATAATTTTAACTTTTCTTACTTCAACATGAGATGAGATTAAAAAAAAAAACAAACTGCTGAGCAAGTACAGAGGCTGATGAATGAAATCACAAAGATCCTTTCAACACAGCTGAAATGAGAGCTGGATGATACACTTGGCACAGGAAAGGTTGGTGGCAGTACAAAAAGCACTCCAGAGAATACTTAAAAGGTGTAAGCTCAGAAGAGGATAAAAGCCCAATTTTATCAGGGCAGAGGGGAAAGAGGGAACTGTAGAGAAGGGAACATGTGTGAGGATCACAAGGTAAAGACAAAATCCAACCCAACAAAAGACTTGTGAATCCCAATGAATAGAAAAGGGGAAACATTAGTTTTTTATCCTCTCTCACATATGAAACAGAACAAGAAAGAAGTTAAAAACTAGACACATCAGTTTTAAAACATAACTTCATTTTCAAACTCAATATATGAACCGAAACTTCATCTGTTGTTTCTTTTTTTCCAATGGACTGAAGAAGTTATTGGTGATTTGACTGACAGTGCAATGGAGACTTTCAGAAAATGAAGATAAATTTTTATCACTCATAAATCCTGCACTTGCTACAGTACAGAACTGGAAAAAAGCATGGGGACAAAAGCTTCTCTGAAGCCATCAGGATGTGATCCTAGGAAGCCATTTTTAGCAACACCCTATTCAATTGGTTCCTGCCCAGTGATAAAGTTTCTTATTCCTGGTAATGTTATATAACGATAAAGTTTCTTATTCCACATGACCAGTAAAGGATCAGGGATTTACAGTTCTTTGGGATGCATCCCTGAATCAACCCCCTTCCTCATAGAAAATACACGTGTGTTTGCTAAATACGGACATTTTTCAGCTGTATAGTACAGAATCAGATCCCTCTCCAACCTAGTGAGCAGAAGAGAGTGATTTATTTCAGGTAACACTTGGAAAAATGCCTTCATCTGCAAATTATCAAGGACTGCAAAAAGACAACTGACTATAAGACTTTTCTTACCTAGCTCTTCCTAAACTGAAATGGGGTGGCAGCAAAGCTAGAATGAGTTCCCTCAATTCACAAAGCCTCCCTGTGTCTTAACTGTACCTCAGATTAAAGCATTTAAGTCATAGCATAGCATTGGGTGGGAGAAGACAGAAGTAGTAGGAAGCTTTGTTCAATTAGATTCATTCATCATGGATCTGGTGAAACCAAGAGTCCTTAGGATAAAAATCAGTTTATATTTGGCACATGAAAAAGGTCAGGACTCACTGTGATACGTTGTAGTGGACAGTCACATTCTGAAATGAAGGCTTTATGCCATTTTTCTTTGGGGAACAATTTACAGACATAACTAACTAGTTCAATACTTACAGTAGAGATCAAAAGAACATATTTTTCATTTTGTGACCACTTGGTGCCAGAGCCCAGTGATGGGGGAGTATCCCATGAGGGCCACTGAGCCCACCCCAGTAGCTGAGGCTGTGCCAGGCTCCACACCTCAGCACAGGGACTGGAAGCATTGAGTTCCAGATAGTGCTATGTGATGATCCACATGACAAATAAACAAAACCGCCAAACAAAACAAGCAAACAAACAAACAAAACCCCAAACCCCACCTCTCCCAAAAAAAGAGGAACATTAAAAAGTAAGGAGAGATCTTGTTTCTCCTAGTACCTGCAACTGCAACCCATCATCTTCCTCCCTCATCTCCACATGCTGGCTGCTACCTCATGAGGCTCTATGAAGAGGTGTGTGCCTGCCAGCATTTTGCACCTTGCAATGTATAGTTTGATGTCAAACCCACATTCAGAAATGCTCATTTTTTTTCTACTCAAGTGCTTACATTGGCAACCAGGAAGGTTTCTCTTAAGTGACATGGGCTGATCAACAATACAGCTTAGTCTGTGTGATACTCAACTTGAATTAGAACCTGACAATGATATCTCAAGAAAATGCTTCAATCTCCTTTGAGATTTCTGCTCTTTTGCATTTTATGTAAACAGCACTTATGCTTAGATCTGCTGATGGGAAGTGTACAGGATCTGGTGATGGGAAGTGTACAGGATCCTTCTCTTTTTAAAACAAAATTAATTAAAGTCCAGCAGGAAGAGCTTAACTATGGAAGGGTCTATATTTAGATTATTTTCCTTTTGTGAAGGAAAATACAGCTGAGTGTATTTCCATATCCCTTGAGTGTCCATCATGCTGTGGACAAATACAAAACATATTCCACCCTTATAGTCATTCCAAAGGCAGAAGGAAGACAAGAAAGAACAACTAGCTGCAATGATCACAAAACTTAGGAAGAAGACTCTTCTGTCCTCAGAACTCAAATTTACCTTGTTTGACAGCACTGTTGTTGAACTATTTTCAATAATTTGTCATGAGTGTTAAAATTCACCCATAAAAGCACAAAACCATTGAATAATTTAAGTTAGAAAGGATCTCTGGAGATCACCTTGTTCCCCACTCAGAGAAGCTCCTGGATTACACTTAACATTAAAACTGGATCAGGTTCTCAGGGCCTTGTTTACTCCAGTTTTTATTATCTTTGAAAACAGAAATTACACAGCCTTTCTGGACAACTTATTCAAGTGTCTGGTTATCCACATAGTGAAAAATTGCTTGAAAAAAATCTAACAAAGAGGAACAGATTTAAATATAAATAAACCATTTGGTGCTGTGTGAATACTACGAGGCTTTAAGTCCTCAAGAATGTTTCAATTCCAAAGGTCTCAAATGGGAAATTTAGCATTGTCAGCAGCATGGAGCCATAACTTTTATAAATAAAAAAATGTTAATTCAGCACATACTTATGTTTCTGTTCCTACTTACTGATCTTTCTTTTGATCCAGTCAAATACTTCTATAGAACAAAATTTACAGTTTCCAGTAGTAACATTTTAGTAATTTTAGTGATAATTTTACGGCCAAAAGCACACACATTGACTTCCATAATATCTCCCACTCTTAAACAGAAGAGACCTTTAGGATGTGATATTCCAGAAAAAAAACTCAAACCAAAACCAGTTCTTTGCTAAACTGAAATTACTTTGGCTTTAATTTCTGATTTTCATTCTTGTTTCTGTGGTATGAGTTTTTAGATGGACTTTCCTTGTATTTGTTGTACAATATTTATCAGTGTTGTGTTGAATAATATAAACTATATTTGCTTGTGCAACAAAAGACACAGAAGAATAAATAGAATCTTTACAGACTTTCAAAACCTTTCAAAATCTGTCAAGCATAGAGATAGTCAAAAAAGGTGTGCAAATGTGAAATTTGGAGATAAAAACATAATCACACACTGTATTTAGATAGGTCATAAGTAGCCTTATTTAGAAATTCAAACAATCTTACAGTGGAGCTGATGTAAAACATGAGGTCATATCCACTTCAAAGTGACCTCATTGAAAGGTTAAACATCATCTTTCACACAATTTTGTAATTGAATCAGTGCTGTATCACTATTTTGGAGTTATTTTTATTTGCACTGGCATAACACTCTGGTTTTCATATATCACAACACAATTTTGATGCTCAAGCTGCTGACAGTTTTTGGAGACTTTCAGAAAAGAAATAGCTGTTTCCTTTCTGAGAAGATGTGGATCATGGTACAGCTGAACAGGATCACAGAATCTTATCTCCATTGTTATGACAAAATAAACAGTCATTACTAGCTGCAAAGAAAATAAGCTCTTCTGTAAGCAGAGCAGATCCCCAGTTTACCAGGTCACAAATATAAAAACAATGCCTTATGAAGGAAAAGTGTCAAGAAAACCAGTTGATCATTAATTGCTGAGGAAAGAAAAATCTTCACAAAGTAGAGACACGTTGAAGGCTCCTGGTGGACCACTAACACTGTTCACATAAAGGCAGCTTTGACTCATTTCTAAAGCTCAGGCTTTCAAGCAAACACCTGGTGGGCACACTGCCATACATGGTACAGGGGACACTGGCAACCACAGGTGAAGGGCTGCCAGCCCCATGCTTTGTGCCCAGAGAGGCATACACTGCTGGATGGAAAAGGAGTTGACCTTGGCATTGCCACAGTTTTGTCAGAAAGTCCACATGCTGATCAAATACACACCTAATGGCTGTAGTTAATAACATTCAACAATGTCTGACAATTTGCACAAATAAGAACAAACTCAGGCTGAGTAAGCAATGGAACCACTGCTTCTAGTATGTGATAGTGCATAAAGGGTCCAAGCAGGGATTAAATCCTCCTTCAGCTAGGTACTGTGTAAACAAATAGCAGAAAGAGAATCCCCCAGCTGAGTTCATCACCTTAAGCAGTGCATTGCCAATAACAGTATCACTTGCAGCTGAGGCTTGGCCACATCTTCCGAGTTGATGAGCAGGGAAGCAGTATTTGGTATTAGATGGATTCTGTGAGAAATCTGGAAGCTGGCACTTGAGAGAGAAATACTGGCAAGCAAAATATAAAACAACATCTTATAATTTAGAATACAGCCATCACCTAAAAAGGACCAAAAAAATCATATAATTTATTGTCTGACCAACTGATGGGCCAGGGAGAACATGTAATGCAAAAATAATCATGGAGTGACACACACTGTGGCATTTATGGAATAAAAAAAAAAGACTAGAGACAGGGTGTTCCTTTCAGAAAAAAGACATAATTAGTTTTTTCTTCCATTAAACTCTTAGATATTACTGCAAAAAGGTGTGACAAGAGGAGGAATAAAACCAGAAGTCTTTTCAAGAGACACATTCCTGTGCAAAGGGAGAGGGAAGAAAGAAGCACCCAGTAGCACCCAGCCCTCTCAGCATGGTGGGGGTTTTCTCCTTGCTCATCCCCACTCACTTCTCACCCTGCTGACTCCCCAAGCCCCACAGGTCTCCCCCTTCTCCTCAGGACATGGCCCCATGCTGACAAGTCCCTTTGCCTGAACCAGAGCTGCTGGGGCATCCTCCAGAGAAAAGTCTCTGCACCTGTGGCCAGTACTGCTCCACCTGTGTCCTAGGTGATGCCATGCCTTCAGTGAAAAGCTGCAGAGGGGCTAAAATTAAGCTAGAGAATTAAACTTCGAGTAAACGGCAATGCATTTGCTTTGTTTTCCTGTCATCCTGTTACCCCTGTCCAGACCTTGGGCTCCATCTACTCTTCTCTTCCTCATTTTGAACAGGCAACTAGACAGATCCCAAAGTCAGTACTGCCAACCCCTACAGTAGCTTTTCCTTTGGATCTGTGTGACTTGTGTTGCTTGGCTCCCCAGCAGTCCCACCCCAGAGGGCTGTCCTGGCTATTGAACACCCAGCTCCATATTCAGGATGGTATTTGCTGCCAGATGCCTTAGCATTACTGCAATTAAGTTATAAAGCAGATTCCAGTAAAGGTGAGCTGGGGTACTGACACTAAAGTTCAATCAGAAAAGGACATGAGGGATCTCTCTCTTAATCCTGGTAAATAATATAATAAAACCCCATGAAATCAAGGTGCATCTTTATCTTAAACAGCAGATTTGCTCATTCCTGTAGTCCTACATCACATTCACTCTTCTCTCAGGATTGAACATTTTACAAAATATGTCCTGGTATGCAACCAGACGAATATGGGCAGAACATTATCCTCTAGCCCCACAAACCCCTTCAGTTAACCCTTCGGAGCCACCGAGGTCCATCGAGCAGAGGCTCTGCCTTGCAGCTCAGACACGCAGGTTGTGCCTGCAGAGAGGTGACGTGGGCACGATTAAGTGACAAAAGTACCGTGTGAAAACCATTAAGTGTCACAAGTTGTCTGGAGAGCGATTTTTACACTTAGCAGCTTAATGGCAAGCAGAGGCCATTAGATGCACTCTAAAAATTGCTCCCCGCCGCTTGCGGGCCCCGCAGCGTGGCACGGACACGCGCCCAGGGCTCGCGTCGGGAAATCCTGCCCTTCTGGGAAGGTGGAATCAATTAGCGTGTAGGATGTGTGCTTAGGGGAATGGGCCTTGTTGGGAACACCCGACAAGAGGTATCAGCCGGGCTGTTTGCTCACATGGAGCCTGTTAGTTACACAAACACGAGGAAAGAAGATAGTATTACAGGTGAAATCCTGCAGCTCTCCTAATGAAAGTGAATTTGTTTCTCTTCCTGTTTTTCTGACTTATTCTTGCTATTTGACCATTATTAAAGTGGAGCTCATATGCTGGTTGAATGACAGTTTTCTTCCTCCCATTCAACATTTATTTTCTATCTCTCTCACTGATGTCAACTCAAAGAAACTGCAAAAAATTACCTAGACTTTTCTTGGGAGCAACACCAAGGAAGTTGCCACTGATCCAGAAGGCTGTTTCAAAAGACAGCTGAGAAAAATAAACCCTGAGAAATAGATCAAAAGTGGCAATTTCATAAAGAAAAGCATGATTTTTCAATTTTCATGTTTCAATGATCTTTGACCTTTCCATTTCCATTTATCTTCTTCAGTTCAAGAAGGAAGCAGTGCTACCAGTATGAAAAAGTAAAGCCCCAAAACAGTAACCTCTGGAGAGGGAAGACTTGCTTTATCAGAAATAGCATAACCTGTACATTGATCACTCATCTTAATGCAAAGCTGAGGAATGAAATTCTCTTTTGTACCAGAGGATCTTGGGATGAACAAATGTTAATTCCTGTTGTCTGATCTGGTGACACCCCTAAGCACTACTCAGTCTGTGTGAGTAGCAAGATATCAATTCAGTGTCAAATTCCATTTCTTATTCTGAAAGATGGAGTCCATGGACAAGGGGAAATAATTCTGGCCCTAATGAGGTTTTCCACTTCTTCTGGCTGCTGTCTTACTCCCTGAAGCCTGGGGACTGACAGTCAATATACTGGGTGCAATCTGCCCTGGCTAGCTGCTGTCAGGTAACACGTGTGCTGAGTAGAGGTGAAGAGAGGTAGTTCAGCAAACAGAGGTAGTTCAGCAAGATAAGACTCTTCTGAAATCTTGGCAATAACACCTAGATCAAATGTCCAGATCATGGCTACTTTTTCAAAAGGTTTGTAATTAAAAAAAAAAAAACAAACAGATTTTTTTTTTTAGGACCAATATAGTTCTTAAATTTAATTATTTGTGTTAAAAATTATAGTTTTCCAAACAAACCCCACCATTATAAGACTGGAAAGCAGATGATGATGATGATGGTGATTATTACTATTATTGAAGCAGACCACAAGAATGGGCAGTATCACTTCAAACAGGTGACATCTGCAACAAGTAATAACATGTAACATTAATAACAGCCACTGCTACCAATTAAATAAAACTGTATTCTTCTAACTTTTGGAAGTCTGGGAGAAAGTAGAGTGGAGAATCCAGAAATGCTTCTCTCACCATAGAAATACAAAAACTAGTAGTTTTCTTGCATCTTTTTATTCTGCAAAACTATGCAAAGCCTGTCATTAATCTGAAAAATCCACAGGACTTTTTTTCTTTGAGGTATCAGCATAAGTGACATTGACCTCAATACCAATTCACATAAGCTTCAATTTTCAGGCAGCAAAAGGGAAGAGTGGAAGTGTCTTGAACAAAAAGCAAGAACTGAAAAATTCAGTGCAAAATATGAATACATTGAAGAACACATTAAATAGGGAATTATAACACAAGCACTTTTTATTCCTTCAGCTCTGTAACACACAGATACACTGAGACCTGGACAAAATCAAACTGAAGATGGGCAGCATAAGATGCTCTCTCCTTTGTACAGAGTAAATGTATTAAACATTTAGGCTCTCAAAGAAACCAGATGGGTTAAAATTAGAAATCAGCTCCTAAAATAAGAATTACCTGTAAGGATTTGGCTTGAGCTATATGGTTACAGGGTCAGACCAAGAGCTGAAAAGGGAGCAGAAAATGCTGAAATGTTTTTATTCTGTTTTGTTTGGGACAGTAGTGATGAGCTGTTTATGGTTAAATGATAATTTTTTAAAAGTGATAGAAAGGAGGGGCAGACTGAAAACACAACACAGAGTCAGGAGAGGTATCATTAATTATATCTCATGTTTTTCCCTGAAACTATGAACTTCCTCTGCCAATCTGAAAGCTCTTCTTGCTCTGCAGGATAAGGACCTGAAAGAAAGAATTATCGAAGTCCATGTCTCTGCAGTGAATAAAATTTCAACTAATTACTCTATTATAAACATATTTACTCTTACTGACAGATGACAGGTTTTGAAAAGTTTGGAAGAAAGACTTCCCCTTCCTCCCAGAGTGTTGAACTTGTATTGTCCCTTTGATGAAAATACGAAGTCATGTTCTTCATATGACAATGCAGGAGAGAAAAAAAAAGGAAAATGAAAAAAATAATATCAACTCAGCACCATAATTTCAGAACATTTCATCATATTTTATTGTTTCCTCTTTACTGCCTCCTCCTTCTTATCTCATGTACAGGCCCATCTACAGTAATGTTTTAAATGAAAAGCCTTTTAGTGAGCCAACTGCACCTTTCTCTAGGGAGTTTCCACTGAAATTCCTGATAACACCAAACAATGGAACTTTTTTTCAAAGTTTTACAAAGTGCAATGAAAATGACATAAATTATAATTTTGAAATTTCATCTCTTTGAATACATTTTTCCTTCATTATTCAGAACATCTTTTCTAGAAAAACAAGCCATGATAAATCTTTCCACTGAGTAAATTAAGCCAGAATATTAGCAGCAGGAGTGGGCCCCCAATTACTACCGTTCTGTATTTCTATTTTAGAATGCTTTTTATAAAACAAGCAGTTAGAGAGCTGGGGAACTCAGGAGCCAAAGGTTTCCAAATATTTACTGCAACCCATTAAAACCATAGCAGAGGGGACACAGCTTAATATGTTGCAGGCTTGACTCAGCTGAGCATATCTATTGCATTTAGATAGATTTGGATTTATGGATACATGGAAATGTACATCAATAACAAATTGGCCTCCAAATAAAGAAATCCTGAGCCTCCTTCATGCAGCTACATCAAGATGTTGAACAACCTTGTGCTACCTTTCTTCATGTAGGTACATAGGAGTTGGAGAAGTGTAGTTGCTTGAGCCTGTTTCTAGTGTTCCCTCAAAGCCATGCTGTCAGGGATGAGAATGGAAGTCCAGGAGAAAGGGGTCACTTACAGAGATCAAGGGACTCTGCATGGAATGCCTTCACCTGGTGGAAAAGATGGAGCCATTTCATGTTCTAGCTAATTGATTGCCCTGTTTAGGTGCCTAATCTACCTACATACTGGTAGAGTTAAATTCTCCAAATGTGGATGGTTACTCCAATTGTACATAAGAAAAAGTCCTCTGAAAGTAAAGTGTTAAATTCTATGAAGGCCCTGGCAGGAGGAAGCTGTCTCTGACAACCCTCAGTAGCAGATCCCATCCAGCAAATTGGACTTTTCACCTGCACAAGGAGAGCATGTCTGCCCAAAGGTGACCTGCTCAGGCCAGGTTTGCTGTGCACACCTCTCCTGGGTGCCCCTAAGAGGGGAAGAATAAGGGGACTCAGGGGAGGGGTCATTCCTCCTGCCTGGAGGAAGGACATCCAGCCTTGAAGGGCTGCTGCAGGCTGTGTTCTCCACAGCTGCTCAGCCCGTGGGTGGCTGGATGCTCATCCCAGCTGGGTGCATGTAGAGGGGCTCCTTCAGTCGGGGGCAGACAGGGACTCTGCTTTGGGGGGGATCTCTAGCAATTTGATAATTGCCTAAAAGTGTGGGTGTGGGTTGCTAACACTATGCTTATAATTTCTGGCATCAGTAGAGAGATTAGCCAATCCAAGAAAGTAGGATCAGTGTGGGGTTTAGGCAGACTAATTCCTATCCCAGGTTTTATGCTATTTCAATTTCTTTAGTCTTCTGCCAGGCCAATACACAGATCTGCAGGAATCGCTCTTCTTCCAGCTTCACACAGGCTTTACAAATGCCAAAATTAACAAATCAAGATTGCATTTAATTCCAGATGAGCACATCTGAATTTCTCCATCTTATGATAATATTTTGCATTTTACTCAGAAGAAATGCTTGCATACTTAAACAACTAAGCAAAACATTTCAAAAATCAACTTTTAGCTCACATCTCTGTTCCTGAGTTCAAGACTATGTATGAGTTTTCTCACTCTTCCCAGTCAGTGTTGCCTGGTGCAAGGGAGGAATTGGGCTCCAGCAGTGTCAGGCAATGAAAGAGAGCGATTGCAGACCCTTGGTGGGTGAGACAAAGGCATCATGGCACTGCCAGGACTGGCACCCATCCAGACGTTTCCTGCTGTGGAAGCCAGTTTCCAGTGATGGGAACTGGTGGAAGTGCAGTGGTGAAAGCTGGGGTGCTGAGCACCACCCTCCTGAGTGCTGGGGCTGGTGATCCCATCGAGTCATAGCACGCCCTGTCAAACTGCAGCCCCAGGGGCTTGGCCACAGCTGCACAGGAGGACAGCAGCAGGAAAGTTTATTGCACATGCAGAGCCTGTGCTCAAGGATAACTTCCTGACCATTGTACCCTCCTTAATTGTTTTCAGAGCTTCTTCACCACACAGATGTTCTGTTTGCCAAGGCAGGTGCAGTATGGCAAGGTCTCCCTGGGGGTAACACAGGACAACTCTTGCTGAAGTTCAGACCTGACCTGCGCCAGCTCTGAAATATTTCAGGTGAATATGAGAAGACGACTTGGCAACAGTTCAAGAGGTTTAAGTTCTGGATTATGTAGTCTATAAAACCACCCCTAAACATTTCATTTAAACATCTGTTGCCCACACCAGCCTTCTCTTCCCAACCATTATAAAGGAATAGCAAAGCCTAAATTGCAGAATTTCTTAAAAATACTTCCCTTGTGTAGGGGACTCTGACAAATACTAGGCAAATCACCAAGAGATGAAGATTTAAATCCTTAAGACCTTATACATATGGATTAAAAAGAATGGTTGAATGTCAAAATAAATAAATTTAAAGCTGATTTTACACTAAGGATTATGCTTGGGAGGGAAGGTTTTCCTCCTGTCTTACACAACCAACTTCAAAAGAAAACTCCCTGTTAAACACTACTGGGTTTCTGCAGTTATGTGGATGACTTGGTTGGGCAGGACAAACCTTTTTTTTATTTGTTTGAGGGAAAAGTTCCATTTGGAAGGTTTGGAAGCAATTTCTGCTCTCAGTTTGCAAAGTGCAAATCAGGACAGTTTGTAACAACACAGAGCTATTGAGATGCAGGGAACTATTTACATAAGTAAGGTAAGCAGGATTTGACCCAGCTCCATGAGCTCTGTAGATAGCATTGTCCTGTCAATTTTCACTCCCTACAGCAATGAAGCAGATAAATGGCTTCCTGCCATATGGCATCACCTTTTTACAAGAGATCATGAGGGCATTGCCACAGATAGATGCTTTGGAGAGAAAAATCCCACTTTGCTCCACACAACGATTTCCAGAATGTTTTCCAAATCTTCCATGTACTATGAGTTCTCTGCTGAAATATATAAAGATGTCCTGGATAATGGTACCAGGAAAAATGAGACTTGTGTGTGCTACCTATGAGGTTTGTTATCTTCAACCCTCACCACTTGGCAAGTTGGACATCTGCCTGTGAATTATGTGATCACCCAGGGTCACTATTGCCTATTTTTGTTAGGCATGATTCTGTATGATCTCCCCATGGGCCTTTGATTTAAGAGTTGGACTCCATGACCCTTGTGATCCCTTCCAATTTAGAATACTCTCTGATTCTATATTTTGATACATTTCTGATGCCTTCAGGGAGAGCAGATACCAGCCTGAGTTTTGAACACAACCTTACAACAGAAAGCTTAGACTGTCACATGAAGTTTAATAGAAAAGTTTGGCCTGTTAGTTAGAGATCTTCCTCAGTATTTCCAGGCTATGCTTTATCCATAGGTGCTGTCTCTCATCCTCTACTACCTGTCAGCTATAGACTATCTAGTTGTAATGTGTCTCATGATTGTGTTACACTAAAGAAAATCAGGGAAAATAAATTATGTTATTCAAATCTGACTTCAGAAAAGAACAAATCTCTCAGGAAAGCACCACTCCCCTCCTATTTATGATATAAAACTCCAGAGTCTCATACCTCAGGAAGGGATTGCTTTATACTCTCATTCCATGTAAAATTTAGCCTTCCAAGAAGCAGCTGATAAACTCAAATCTCTTCTCACAGCATGAGTTTCTTAATGCCTCTGCCTCATTTGTTCATCAGCACTTTATGAGAAAATAAACAAAAACACTGTCTGTTTGCCCATTGTCATCAAGGGCATCTGAACACTTCCTGCCGGGAGAGGTGGTTGTACCACCCTTGGAGCAGAGAGGATCACATCTTTCTTCTGCCTCTGCATTTACAATGGCCCATCTACAAAGCTGGAATCCCAGGGAGCTTAATCAAAAGCCTGAAGACACCCCGGGGTACATGTTATTGTCTAATAAGAGCAAGAAGTGCACACTGTTAGCACCAGCATCAGGCTCGTGTCAGCATCTCTGCATACTTGGGCATCCCTTGGGGGAATCCTACTGCTCTTATGGAGCAGAAATTGTTACAGATGTAAAAAGTACACCATGGTAGTGATGCAATGATTTCTGATAAGGTAAAAAACTAAAATAGATCCTTGGTGTTCCCCTCTGGGGAAACTGTTTTCTTTCTCACATCAGTTTGGAAAGGACATTTCTGCTTTTTTTCAGTTCATCCTATCAGCTACCATTGTAAAACAGTGCAACAGTGCCCCAAATTATGCCAGGATCACAGGTTTGGGTTAAAACCCATAGATTTCATCACAAGTCCACTGGCCAAAATCTTAATGTCTTTTCAGGGCAGTTCTGTGAGAAGCTCAGTGCAGTTCTTACCATCCATCCCTCATGTTAGGCAGCAGTGAATGTGCAATTTCCAAATTATTTTTCTCCAAGAGAATTGTTTTCTTCTTGTCTGCTTTTTGTAACCATTCCCCCTCAAAAGCATTTTCCCCCCTCCACAGTCCCTTCTAACAGTATTTTTCTTCCTTGTTTTTAGCTTAACTGGATAGACATGATTATTTGACCCTGCCTCTGCTTCCCCATGTGTCCCTGTTAGAGAAGTGAGGGGCAGCAGATGTGCAGTTGGGAGGGACGTTGTTCATGTGGGCTTCGCTCATCCCTGAAGAGAGGGAGGAAACTTGCAAGACACCTAACATCACTCATTCACCTCCAACCCTCATGTGAGGTGCAGCATGGAAAAGGTGCTGGGGAGGGGATTCACAGGCCACAGGAAGGCTCCTGTAAAGAATGGCAGAGGGAAAACAAGGGCCTGCTTCAACCCTGCTCACTGTACCCTGAAAGTGAGAGAGAGGCTATAGATGTGCAACTACAAGTGCAATGATGAGGAAGGAGTACTGTGTTAGGTCCTAATTATACAATTTCTTAGGCAAAGGGAGACATGAATATTTTTGCATCTTTCCTTTCCATCAATGAAAAGAGATGCCGAAGCAGAAGTGCCCTGGGCAGGCCTGGAGCAGTGGTGCCATTCCAAAGAGGGCCCAGTTACACGTGCTGCCCCAGGACTGGGACCCCGGGGTGCTCCTCGTGCTCCCCAGCCGCAGTGGGGCAGGATGGATCCAGCCCAGGCACCAGCCTCCAGCTCCTGCACTCTGCATTTGTGACAGCCTCTCAGGACTGCTGGAAAACCTGACGCAGAGAGCACTCTTCAGAGAGCAGAACTACCTCCTGTAAAAAAGGTCTTTATGTTTGAAGTCAATTCTGAAGTGATTTTCGAAGGGTTTTGCAGTCTGCTTCAGTGGGGAACTGGGACTCTAGACAGATTTCAAATGTCCCTCTTCTGAAGTGCTTATAATCTGCTACCAAGTATTTTTCACATGGGATATTTGCATTTTAACATCACAATATTGCATAAATATACCCAGAGACATACATACACACAAAGAAACAGATACATTAAAAAGTAAAATAAAATAGAACACTGAGAAAAGTAACCAGAGCCAGGAATATCTCAGCAATTCTCCCTGATTTGGTTTCTTGTACTGCCAGAGATCATTTTAAAAGTCAAATTCTCATCAGATATTGGGGAGGGAAGGAGGAAAGGGAAGGAAATTAATGACAGATTGTGCTGTGAATTCCTAAGCCTGGAGTTTTGTTTGTGATTTATCATTGCTAAGCCTTATCAACCACTGATTGAGTCTTTCCTCTCTCAGCCCTTGAGGGTGCAGTCTGTGGTCTCCTGCGGTTCCCTCCCAGATGACCAGCTTCTCTAAATGCTAATCAGATGATATGGAGCCTTCTGTGATCTTGTGAAGGGCACTATCAGCAGTTTGGTAGAAACACCGTCATGTAAAAATGATACTCCCTTGTCATCTCTGAGAGGTGTCTGCCAGGAAGCAGGGTAGAAACACAACATCAAATGGTTTGTATATTGCCAGCTCCTGCAGTTCATCCTCTGATGTGCTGAATTGTGGACAAATACTTACCTGACATTACAGAACTTGTACAGAGCTTGTTACAGAACTTGTGCTTTTGTGAAGAAAACAGATATTTTTTAACTTATTCATTTTGTTTCTTTATTTGCTAAACTGAATAAAATTCAAACAAAAAACTACGCTGCTCCAGATAGAATAAGCTTGAGGCCAAGGTCCTAGCAACCTTAGTTTTCTTATGGAATATATCATGAACATCTACAGGCAACAAGGCCAGCAATGTGCTAATGCATAAGCAAGCAATGAAGTTGTGTCTCCCAACACATAAGCAAGAAGGCAGCTATGCCACCAACCCACTGTTCCTCAGTGCTGCTATGCTCAGGGCAGAGAAGCAATTCTGCTTTTCCTCTTTGAGGGATCTGGTTGGCACAATATATATGTGATTCCTCCATTGCCAGCTGCTGGCTGATCAGAGGGGGCAAGAGGCTGCTCAAGAACACTGTGTCTGCCCAGCACCTCCACTGTGTTACATCCACCAAGGGCCACCTCTGTGGTTTGTTATGGACAGATTTGTCCCAGCACTAGCTGGGATGCAGGCTCTCCGAGGACTTCTCATACAGAGCTTGTGGGGTATTTCTCAGGTGCTTCTTCAAGCTCACAGGGCTGCAGCTCCCAGTCATAGGCAAACTGAGCACCTCACCACACCAATGTAACCCCATCTAACCAATAACCAAAATATAATATAATATATATGGTAATAAAAATGATGGGTACTGCCTATCCTCCCCTTTCAGATGCCTTTCCCTATTCCACAAGGTGCCCAATCTCAGCAGAGAGGACAATGGTCTACTCCTCTCCTACCTCAGAGGAGGGTCTGGATTGCCCTCTGTGGACAATTGGGTTCCTGGGATAGTCCAAGGAGAGAGGAAGGCACCTTTCCAGGACTGGATTTCCCTCCAGAAACATGCAGAGGCACCCATATAGAATTTGTGTAAGGTGCCACAAGGGAAATCCACTCTAGCTGCGCAACATTATTCCACTATCCAAATAAAAAAAAACCATGCAAAATGTAATGAATTCCTTTTATCTACCACTATTCCAGTTAAAGCTAACTCAGCTTGTGTCATTGAACATGCCAAAAACTTTCAACCTGGGATCAGTTGACAATCATTTATTGATTTCAGTTTGCTCAGACAGCAAATAAAAACTACCCCACCCTACACCCAAAAGTGCCGTGACAGCCTCTAAGGAAAAAGCCAACCACCTGAGTCACAGTATGTTAGAAATCCCCTTCAACCAAGCCTGCTGAATTTAAGCCATCCATAGGGATACTATCTTCTAAAAATGGCGAATAAAATGTGTCTTGGGAACACAGCGGCATGCCCAAACCTGGGGAACTCATTCCCCAGCCCAAGAATTGCTTATGTGACAACTTTGGGAGCAGATCTGCTACCTGGCTGTCACACACCACCCACCCACAGACCACGCACGGATCCACAGGTCATTTCTTCTCTTCCAGCTCTCTGCCCCTGAAGCTACAGTCTCCAGGTGAGAAAAACCAGTGGGGTTTCAGGGGCAGCACAGTGGCCCCAAGCTACCCACAATCACCACACATTATTGGAGTGTGTGGGGGGTTAAACTCACTGCAGGCCTGTTTTGCTTAATTAGTGGCAAAGCAGTTTCAGATATTAATTACCATTGGCACTGCAGGGCCAAGTTCAGTTCCCCAAGCTTTATCCAGAAGTGTAGGAGACTATGGAGATACAACCTGATATGTTTATCTTTGTGAAGCACGCTCTCTGCCTCAGTCGTGTGCCAGATGTAGCCACAGCTGCAGGAAGTTGTTTATCTGCCCTTGTGACCTTGCAGAAGTGTCGGGTGATGGTAAAATCATGTTTTTATTGAACATCTCTTCTCTTCAACTGGAAATTCTTCACCATCAGTTAAAATGTATTTTAAATTCTATAAGGAAGCCAAGCACTGATACTGCAGAGCTCTGTAATCCAAATAGATCCTTTATGGTGTGCTCACTGAAAGAGTTTATTTTGGTGAGCTAGCTTAAAATGTTCACCTTAGGGAAATAGAATTGGCATGTTTGAACACCTGCGGTAACCACTGTTATTAGCATCNGTGAAGCACGCTCTCTGCCTCAGTCGTGTGCCAGATGTAGCCACAGCTGCAGGAAGTTGTTTATCTGCCCTTGTGACCTTGCAGAAGTGTCGGGTGATGGTAAAATCATGTTTTTATTGAACATCTCTTCTCTTCAACTGGAAATTCTTCACCATCAGTTAAAATGTATTTTAAATTCTATAAGGAAGCCAAGCACTGATACTGCAGAGCTCTGTAATCCAAATAGATCCTTTATGGTGTGCTCACTGAAAGAGTTTATTTTGGTGAGCTAGCTTAAAAATGTTCACCTTAGGGAAATAGAATTGGCATGTTTGAACACCTGCGGTAACCACTGTTATTAACATCCCTAAATCTCATAATTTTTTTTTGTATATTAATGGCTCTTTACCTCTCTACATATTATAGAAACTTCATCTATCCCATTAGTTGTACTGTGACATTATTCTGGAGCACAAGGAAGATCCTACAAGCCTTTGGTTGCATTGTCCAGGACTACTGGGGCACACAGGCACTTGGTACCCCTAGGATTTCTCTAAGAGTTGGAAACCAAATTATATTAGGTCCCTCTGAAAATTTTATTCTTTACAGCTCTCCAAAGGAGAAAAAGGATACTGCATGTCAGATAATTCTGTCAAAATAAATTCACAGCTGCAAACGACAGAGCAAGAACATTTGTCTGTAGAGCTAGATACTAATATACATTGATTGATCAACACTATGCTGTAAGTGATAGTCCTGAGCATGGGAGAAAAAGGATTAAGCAAAATACAAATGGTATGTATCCATCAACCTTATCACTCAGGAGAAAAAATAACAGTGTCATTAGCTAAGTTTCCAAAATAGCCCAGTTTCCTGCTTGAAAGTCAATCCTTCAGAAACAGGTTAAGCCTTCATTTTGTTATGACATGCTGGTAAAGTCACAAGGGTGCCTTTGGTCTTTCTCTGTCAACATTAACGTGCTAAGTGAAAATAATTGTTCCAATGGAAAATACTGGCTTGGCGCATAATACATTATAATTATCAATATTTCTTTTTAGTTGAACAGAAAGATTCTTGTTTACCCAAAAAATAGTGAGTAAAAAGATACGGTAATGTTTTGTTTTCATTTTTCTGTCTACCTTTAATCCCTTCATTTGAGTTGAATAAACATAGTAATTTTAGTAATTATTTACTTTTTTCATTTTCAGAATAAGCAATGCAATTAATAGTATTGTAGTCACTTGAATATTAAATCTTCCACATAACATTAAAATCAAGGCACATTCATTATGCCTGCTGGTGCTGCATTCAATTAGCTGCTTCTGCCTCTGCTGGTAACTTCCAGACATTCACAGTAGCTATGTTTAGACACATTTACTATGTGCTCGTGACAAAACCAGAGCCATGGATGCTTTAAAGCTTGGAGTAGATCCCCATAAAGACAAGGCTGCTCTTGAAGGTTTGCATTGACTAGAGGTCAAATTTGAGAATTACATAATTCTTTGCTGCAATCTCATTTGTTAGGGCCTAGAGATAATCTGTTTACATTTGGATACAGACTTGATTTTCTTTTAAAGTTAATTTAGTGTTCTTGAAAGAGCTGGGAGCAAATATCTTACTTAGCCACAGGGGAATGACAACTCAGCTAGGAGCAGCGTAAATTCCCCACCTGTTCCTGACGAGGTGCCTCATTTCTTTTTCTGATAGACATCCTGATGGGGATGAATGAGTAGATCTGTCTCTACAGTCATTCTGGCCCTGGAACTCTTACTTAGTCCTTGGGAAAAGTGCCTGCTAAGAACAGCCATGGTGGCAGTACCACAGTGTGGCTACTTGTAGTTACAAGACCCAATAGCTCCTTTTACATGGGACACCCAGTAACCATCAAAGGCCAGTAACTCTCACCAGTGACATGAGGACAGACTAAACTTATTACAAATAAGTTCCTCATCCCAGAACTTCTAGCTCCACAGTGGAAAGTAAATCTTAATTTGTTTATCTCGGCAATTAGATACTGAAATATATAAACTTAGAGCACCATTTTTTCATAATGTAAGCTTGAGTCTGTGTATTATATGAATCTCTACTTTCTAAAATCCCCTTTCCGAAGGCAAAGAGCTCCACTCTAGGCAAAACAACCCTCAAAGTGGACCTAGAACATCATATGGTTATATGTGAACACAGTAGAAACCTGCTGACTCCACAAAATTATCCTCATGCATTTTCAATGCTATATGATTTGACATGCAAAATCTTTGAGGTTTCAAACCAGACAATTAGGTGGACCAAATGAACAAATTGTCACTCAAACTAAACTGTATGCAGGTACCTATGAAGCACTGATTGAACTCCTCTTGCAATAGGATGCCCTGTGCAATTCTTGGTCATATAATATATACTGAGTAGGAAGGTTGGATTTCTTCTTTATGTGTCATGGATTACATTGCTGCCAGAGCAGGATTCAATCTCGTGCTCACACTCAAGGAGCAACTCTGCTCAATTGGAAGAGATTCAAAGAACAGCCATAAAGGACATAAGTCTTTCATGGACAGATACCAGTGGTAGTTTTTATTTAAATTAACAAATCAGATCATAGGTGCATGCATTGTTTTGAGCCTACAAGCTGGATATTTTAATCTGTAGGAGACCAAGGCATAATAAGTCCAAAGAGTGAGAAGTTGAAGCCACACAAATTCAGTTTAGAAATAAAAGTGCAAACTCTTTGTCTGTAAGGATAACTAGTCACTGGAAAAACTTACCAAAATTTGTGGGAATTCTCCACCACTTGAAATTTATAGGTCAAGAATAAATGCCTTCGCCCCCCCCTCCCCCAAAAGGTATTCTAGGTCAAACTTTCATGGAAGTCTCATGTCTTTGCTGGGGAGGAAGGTGTCCTGTATGAGGCTTTGTACAGAGGCTTTGGAGTTTATGGCACTGTCAAAACTGAAGTCCCAAAGACTCATTTCAATTAGAATTACTTAAAATATCATATACAGGAAAAATAAAAGATACACAGAAATTATTCATTACTTTTTTTCTCAGTTAAATATCATGGCAATGTACACATTTTCACAAAACATTCCATCACAAATGAATCAAAAAAAGTGCTCCTAAATGCACCACTGGGAAATTTTGGCCAGCTATTGTTTAAAAATACCCCATGAGCTCTCTGTGCCTGCTGGTGCTTTTTCTGTAAAAACCTCCAATTGTGAGCAATACAAACTGTGATGCTATGAGAAACTCAGGGCTGCACTCTATAGGCAATTTCAACTCAGGCTTAAAACAATAGAGATGATATTTTATATGTGGCATCACTAATGTTCAACATCTTCCTTAAAAACAGTTTAAAAATGAGTGTTCTGATTTTTTCTGTTTTTCTGTTTCATTAAGAGTTCTAAAAGAGTTCTAAAAGTTGAACAAACTCTTGTATGTCTCCTCCAGAGATTTATCTTTTCATGTCTCTGCTATCTGTATTCCTTTTGTTCAGACCATAAATCAAGGTTCCAAGCCAGATATTTGTAATAAGTCTATAAAGAAAACAGAAAGAGGTGTGGTGAGTTTATCAGCTGGAACCACACATTTAAGTTTCTCATGTACATAAAAATTCCAGACTTAAGTCTCTTGACTCTCCCTTCCAAAACATTTCCTGAATAGTTGGGAGAAAAAAAAAAAACCAAANTCATAAAAATTTGGAAAAAAAAAAAAAAAAAAAAAAAAAAAACAAAAAAAAAAAAAAAAAAAAAAAAGAAGAAAAAAACCAAGAAAAAATAAGAAAATAGAGAGAGGGAGAGAGAAAGAGAGAGAAGGAGCTTTCTGGAAGGACACACATAAAAAGCTATAGTAGCAGACTTTATTAGATCCTCAGCAGTAGCATGGCATGTTCCCACTAGCGCAGTGTGCTCCCATGCAGGCCAGCCTGGCTGCAGGATTCACCAGCCACATGGGATTTCCAAAGCAGAGAATGGAGGTAAGAAGCAGTGCTATTACTTCCTGAGATGTATGCCTGTTCTTCATTTCCATTGCAAAATGGAGAAAGGACCCTCCTTCGTTTTCCTGGGAGCACACCAGAATTGCGGTGCAGGCTGGACTGGGGCTCCTGCAAGGTGAGTGCCGGCCCCTCGGTGGCAAGGGCTCCAGGCTGCTGGTGGACAGCAGCAGGACAGCTCCGTGTCAGCCCCACAAACAGCAATCCAAAACCCCAGGGTGGAAAACTTCGTGCTGCACAGAAATCCCTTTGTTTTCCCTTCCCTGGCATCTCAAAAATCCTCTACAATAACAGCTTAGTACTAGTCACAGAAAGGCTTGAGGAAGCAACAGAGAGCTGCATGGATTTATTTTCATTTCCTTCTAAGTAGTGTCTTCTAATTCATCAGATCACTTTCCAAGTCTCTTTCAATCTAAGTGGAAACAAATGCTGCATGCAAAAGAAAGGGACTGAGCAGAGAAAACCATCCACTGTTGTTGCATTTTTAGGTGTGACAAACACTGAAACTGCCTCCCCAGTACATCACTCCAGCATGGGTCACTGGGAATTAATCTATGCTTTTTCTTAAGTCCTCAGGCCAGGTGGAGGCTGTTGATTCAATTTGGAGGCGAACTAGGGAATTTAGCAGGCTGAAACTCTCTGTATTGGGGTGAAATGAAAAACCATGTTTCCTCAGCCAGGATGAATTTTCAGGGAGCTTATGAGCAGATGAGGAGTTGAATTCAACCACAGGCAACCTCGATAGTGAGTGCTGAGTCCAAAAGTTTCCAACAAACCCTCTGATCACCAAGAACTGGGAGGCAGATGAGAAACTGCTAAAACTGATTTTTGCAGAGGTAGGGAGGAAGCAAATGCTGCCAATCCCCAGACACCTGGTCAGGCAGGGGCTGAGGGCAAGCAGAGGGACTCTGCATGACTGTTGCACTGGTGGTCCCAACAAAATGCAGGAGTGACAGGCAGCAGGCTGGCCATTCAGTGAGCATTCACACTTCTTATATATACTGCTAATGACAGTCAGACCTCTGACTATTGTGCTAATAAATATCAGGAAGGTCCTGAGCTCAACTCTATCTCTGTTCAGCAAAGCCACTAAAGTTTGTGTTTAATCCCTTGCTGAATAGAGAGGGACTCCTGAAATAAGACCAAAGTCAGCTACAAGATGACAGAATTTAAAGGAATCAGGGGGAGTACCTCTTGGCCAGCAGCATTTGCACACCTTCTCAGGCCAGCCCATCAAACCCAGACCCACCACGCAGGATGCCCAGTGCTTATGTCCCTACATCCCTGCCAATGACAGTGGAGACAGGGCCTCTTACACCCCTCTGTCATGGTGTAAATGAGTGTCAGTAAAGGAGAGGTGTCCTGTGCCCTGTCTACACTGAGCACTGGCTCAGACAAGCTAGCCTAGAAGGTTTAATGATCTGGCTGTATTTCTCCCACACCCACAGATTGCACAGTTGGAAAGGAAAACCTAAATTGTTTACACAGTGGTACAAATTGCTGTGGTTTTCACCTCTCTCTCTCTTCCTTCTCTAACTGCTTCAGGAGTGATTTCAGCAGGAATAGTATTCTGTATGTAAAGCTCAGCAGAGCTATGAGCAAAGCGCATTGCTCTGAGTTCCTGGCACATTGCTGTGTTCCTGGCACAAAGACCAGAAGCACATGCAAATAATATATCCCTATTGCTCTGACAGTCATCTTGTCGCTCTCAGTCTGAGGGGTTTGAAACCTGTCAGGATAAGATTTCATTAAAACAGCCAAGAAAACAACAGTGTGGAGAGCACAGCCTGCATCTCGTCCTAGGTTACAGTGCCAGCCCCATGTGACCACAGCTTTGTTTTGAGTCTGGACAATAAGAATGTCTTTTAACTGCTGTCTCGGCTGCTGAACCGAGGTGAATCACACAATGAATCTGGCAAGCAAGTCGTGACGTTAGCCAAAGCTGCTTGCAGCATCTGAACACAGGGGCTGGGATTGTGGATCGCCAGAGACCCCCCATGCCTCAGTCATACCTACCCACTCATAGCTGTTTATTTTTCCAGCCCTTAGTTCAGAGAGCAGCAGAGCAGCATGTGTCAGTGCAAATACACAGGTAAGGCACTACAACTATTTAAATTGTGGATGACCTTTTGTTTGCTACAACACTTCCAGGGTTCTTTTAATTTTTTTTTTCCAGCCATACACGCAGATGCCAATGAAGTGGACACCAATATGCTTGTCTAGCTGTATCACAAGAAGCTCCTCTGGCTTCTCACATATCTATCAAATCCAGAAGACTGTTTCCATTAGGAGAAGATGCAGCATATTTTCAAGTGTTCTTTAAAATCAATGCCAGCCCCCAGCTCCTCTGGTTTGCTGCTGCCGTTTTAAACAATTTGCTTCTTAATTCTGTGCCCCCAGCTCAGAAGCTAATCCTGTGCCATCATGTGTATGACAGATGTGGTAGATAAGGAAATCTCAGCTCTCCTACCTAAAAATCACCAGATATTTGTCACTGATTGCCTGCATCTGAACATGCTTACAGCATGCAGTGTTCTTCAGGCACTGTTTCTCTCTGAGCTGAAGCCAGTATTTATCACAATTCTACTGGCATTTGTAGTGTTAAGTCTCTAATAAGTATTTATTGAAAAAATTACTAACATAACTCTAGATGAATATTTACTAGAGATTTTCAGTCAGTAAGCACACCAAGGAAAAAAATTCCTTTAAAAATCTGTTACTGCAAAAAATGAATTAGAAAAGCAAGACAAGATAAAAATTAATCAAACAGCTGTCAAAAAGCAGCACAAAATTTTAGCACGTGCCAGCAAGGGAAGAAGTACACAGCAAAGGGTTTGAGAGAATAAAAGAAGATGTGTGAGCTAAAGTGGAACTGATTCCCTTCTCACTCCAGATTTGGTTCAGAACTACACTGGGATTTGTAAAAAAAAGATAAAGATTTTTTTTTTTTTACAGATAAAGTTGATTTCCTTTGAATAAAATCCCATTCTCTTGCACCTTCACTTGAAAACATGGCAAAGCCAGCATTAGTTTGTTCATTTACCACATCAGACTAAAAGGCTGAGCTCATATGTATTTAGGATCAAGTCCTGCTAAGGTAACTCAGCAGTTTGAAGTACCAACCATATACTGTTAGCACAGACCTTGCATCTTTTTTGCCCTTTGTAGCAATGTGGCATTAATAAGAAAGCAAAGATGTTAAATTGTCTTTCCAATATTACATTAAATTAGTTAATCAGGAAGAGTTAATTTGCCCAGATTATATTTATACAATAAGGATAAATGAAAAAAAAAATTGAATATTCATCAACAGCTTTCATTTCCCTTGTGACATGTTTACCTTTAGCAACACAAATTATTTTCTACAGTTGTTTTTGCAGCTGTTAACTGTACTTAGTAGTTGAAAACTTGAATTTCTTTCTAGGCACAGGTCACAGACAGTAAGGGTTCATTGAGTTTCTGCATCTTTCCCAAGGCAGGCTCACCAGTAAGTATGAGCAGATGCATGAATTTAGCCTGTGACTTCATGTTATGGAAGAGCACTGATAACACAGGGAAAAATTACACATCTGCATTCTGGAACAGGGCAGTAGCCTGGCATTTTCAAACCTAATGTTTTTCTTTTTACAGCAGGTGGTATCCCTGGGACACAGGCACTTTCTTTAGCTCCCATACAAAGGGAGAGGTACTCGCTCCAGATAATGCCCAGTTGATAAGGTCCTTCTGCTAGTCCGTAATTTCATTCTCATAGTCCATGACAAATGTGGGTCCTGCTCCTGTTTATGATTTCATGTATAGACTGGAACATCTCCCACCCCAGAGAACAGGATCTATGTCCTAAAATTCCTTTTGTTTTTGAGATTATTTTTATTAAACAGGTACCACCATTAAAATACTTTTCATTCACAGTCCCAGAGGGTGTAGGAAAAGCCCACTAATGTCATCCATTTCCATGGAGACTATAAAGCAGCATAGAAATGGTCTGTGTTTCCTTGAGTGAATTTTTATTCTTCCAAATTGCGAGTTATAAATGTTATTACCTTTCTCATTGTCTGCCAAGCTTATTTAGGGCTTTCTTTTTTCAGCTGAAATCCCTGAGAAAGCTAACTGCCCTCCATTTCTTTTATCAGCCTTGTTCTTTCTCCTTTGGTAGGTAGATAATGCCTCTGAAGCCCCAAATCTTGTATTTGAGTCTGAAAATTTCAAAAGGAATCTCAGGGAGAAATTTTTACTTTTGAACTCATACCTGAACGCAATCTGTCTATTCCAGGAAAATCCCAATCATTTTGCAAGCAAATATGTTCCGGGAGATTTCTAAATTAAAAAAAAAATATATACAGAAGACAGAGACAGGTATGTCCTTTGAGGATTTTTGTACAGGCAATTATTTGCTACTCTTAGGGCCTAAATTCTGCCCCTGCCAAGCCCTGTGGTTGTAGCATGGACCAATGCACTTTGATAAAGAAACAATTAATGACTCATTCCTGAGAAGTTATCTTCCCTGCTCTCATTTTAACCATAACTTACTTATAATCTTAAGTAAAAGTGTATTTACTTTTAATTAAGCTATATTTAAAATCAAAATAATTCAAGTAATTAAAAGTAAATTAAGTAATTTAAATTCAAAATAATTACAAGCTTTAGGTAGTTTTCTCCCTTACAAACTTCCTTAGATAATAGTTTCTCAAAAATCCAAATGCCAGTTCATATAGCAAACAACAACTTGCTCAGACTGAGCCTTCACAGCACATTATGAGATCAATACCATATCATACAAGCTGAATAAAGCTGCTTTTATTCCCAGGATGAAACTCCAAACTGTCTCAGATTCCAAGTTGACTATGTTGGCAAGATACTGGCTAGCTGTGTTTGGTGAAAACTCAGCAAATAATATAACTGAATGGTGAATAAATCATGTATCTTAGTATCGTGGCTTTAAGACATGTAGAAGTCACACCCTGAAGTCTATGGAGTCCTGTGCACGAAATATGAATGAAGATCTATGCACATATAGCAGTGTTTATCCCAGGAGCATGGCACCAATCCTGAACAGGAGCTCTCATCTTATCAGAGACTGATTCCTGCTTTCTATCAGCTAGCGGAAACATTCACATTTTATAATTTGCAAGTCAAGGGCACATAGTCATCCCTTGAATGGTGGGAAGTGTGTTTCAGTGTAAGGTTCTCATATCTCAGTGTGATTTTTTTGTGCTCTGCAATTTATGTTTTCTTGGCCACAGCATCTCAATATATTCTGCTAGTTATCAAAACCAGTAGAGCACAGGCTAGCATTTTAAACTTCAAAATGCATCAGTCTGAAGGCTTTCTTGCCCACAAATTACAGAAATGTATGACTTTACCACATTGTTGAATTTACCCCATTAGTTGAATCAAAGAATGTTTTGACAACTAAGGTTTCTAGACCCACTAGTACCAACCAACTAAACACATCCTATAAACAAGTGTCTAGATTTTCAAATCCTCCCCCATCCTGGCTTTAAGCATTTTGATACAAGTCTAAAAGACCGTGGCCTCTAATTGTACTTCCACACTGTCTCTGTGCTAAATTCACATTGAATCCTGTCTCAGAGATTACCAAGAAACCTAATTGTAGCTATTTTGCTCACAAAGTGTTTTAGGCTTCATTAGCAAAGAAAAATATTTGTTGGAAGGAAATGTCTGAACAAAGCAACCAGCAAAAAGTATCTGAGTAACGAAATCATTTCCCTACTCTCCCTTATAAATTAAAAAAGACAAAAAAAGCAAAACCAGAATCACTACATAATATAGTGGGTAAGTCTATCAAGTCTGGAGTTTCAGTGAAATCTACTGTGGGCTGGACAGTAAATGATGCTGATTTTTGCCCCTCATTTGTCCCTGCAGACAAATTCCTTTGAATACTATTATGCCTGAGTTAAAAATCTCCAAAGCAGAGCTTTCTTGTCCCACACCCTACAACCATTTAATGAAGCTCTATCAGACATTATGGTCCACAGTGGCCCATACAAATCCAGCTTTGTGACAGAAATTTGAGCTCTTGTCTGACCTCTCCAGCTTTTCCTATATGGTTCAGCCAAGCCTTCATCCTCCTTCTCTGCTTTTGCACATCATCTTTCCAGGCTCTCTCTCCATTTTCCATATACTAAAACCTAATTTGTTTTGTTATAAGTGATGTCTCACAGAAGCCTATAAACTGTCTGGGTAGGTCCCCCTCAATAGGCAGGAAACACAAAACAGTTACCTTTACAGATAACTCTCTTGCTTGACTTGGGCTTAAATGAAAAAAGCTTTTTTTTTTTTTTTTGCTTGCTTTTTTTAACAGCGAAAACCTCTTTGCATGACACCCATCAAACCAGCTCTAGACCCAGGAGCATAAATAATTTATATCCACTTTTATTTTGGATCCTCTAAGATTCTCTTTCCCTCAAGGATATCTTCAGCAGGTAGGACAATGCAGCTCAACAGCTGAGACATCCATGCTCAGGAAGAAAAAAGCTGGCGCTCTGGAGATACCTGTCTCCATCAGTTATGTCAGGAACCCACCCAAATAGTTTCATCTATTTCTCTAATTTTCAGATGGATAAAGTTAGGTAAGTTGAACTCCACTCCTCAAGATGGAATAAGTGTCATGGAGCTGAGAACAAATATTTGCTAACAAGCAACCACAAAAGTCTGCAATTGTCGGAGTTCAAAGCCTACAAATGCAAAAATCAGCTGTTCCAGACGGCGAGGAGAGGCTGCGAGGTGGGGTCCCCGCAGCGCTGCTGCTGGGAGGATGCTGGAGGATGCTGGAGGATGCTGGAGGATGCTGGAGGAATGCTCGGGACACTCCCGGGCAGCCGGAGTCCCGCGCAGGGCGGGCGGGGTTCGGGAAACCGAAGAGCGCTGGTGCCACCTAGGGGGAATTACTCGCCTAAAAAGTGGGGAAATCGTCAGCGCACATGGCGTCGCACAACTTGCCGCAATTGTACACCACTGGGGAAAAAGTCCCAGAAAGAAAAGCTCTCTCTTACTGCTGTGCAAATTATTTACACAATATGAGCGGTAGCAGCGTAAAACTTACATTTTCATCTCAGTTTAGCTTGAAATTATTATGCAGACAGTATATTTAAGACTACCAACTAGGGATTCCTCTTCCCTCCAAACAATTTCCTAGCCACACAGCTCTTCTCCTTCCCTTCTCTAATTATCTGAACTCTGAGGAAATAGCCAACAAGCTGACCACTGACCACTGGAGGTTGGATCCCACTTTCCTGTATCAACAGCCATGGCTGGAGCCAGCTGGTGTGGAGGGTGGCTTGGGTGTCCAGGAAGCCCTGACTATGCGGTCAAGAAAGCCTCGGGGATGCAACTTCACAGCCCTCTGCAGACCACCAGCTTTTCCAAATGATCCATCTGGAGTCTAGCACCTTCCTGTGCAACTTAAATCTGCTCTGCATTATAGCAGGAAAAGGGCCAGCATGCACAAGCAAAGGAAGGATTCAAGCATAAACATAAATCATTGTAGTTCTTTGATCATTAAATCTGCCACCTATAACCTGTATAAGTTACATGGTTACATGATTACAGCAGTGACAGTAACTTGCAGGGACACTATGCAGCCTGGGGAAGTGTTGCTGACAGGTGGACTCTGCGACCCTTTCATAGTAGGTTAAAGTCATTTCTGAGTAAGTGTTGACCAAAACATTGTACACCACAGCACTCTCCTCTAAGCTTCTGCACATGATCACTGCCATGGGTTGGTCCACAGGCACAGGATTCATGCTGTGGCTCTCATTTGCCCCATAGGAAATACCACATGGCAGCCATGCTAAAGCTGATGGTTAAGATATTAAAAGAGTCCTGTTCTACCTGTCATGGCTGCAGCTTTCTCAAACACTAATTCCCTCCCTTCCCACCTTTGTGTCCTTGTAGTGTGCAGAACAAGTGTTGAGCCATGCCTACTAAATCCCTTTTTGCCTGGTATTACTGCTAGTAACACTGCAGTCAGCACAGCACAGCTGGCAACACAAATTGCCATGTAGAATTAGTGCCTTGTACACCTGTACCCACACGTAGAAGATTCCTGGTCTTCATCCCTTAAAGCTTAGTTCATGAAAGAGTTACTTGATATTAAATATTTGGTAGTTCATTGACCTCCATGAGAGCTGTACCTACAAGGAACTGGGTTGCATAAATTTAGAAGATTATTGAAGTGCCAAAAAGTTGAGAACCTGTCACACTAAATGAGAACACAGCAAGATGCACTACATGTCTTTGGGTATGTGGGACTGTCCTGCTATAGTCCTGCTGTCATACACCAGATCTATTCCCCAGCAGTATACCTGTAGCACTTCACTGTCTCATGGGCACTATAACAGCCACATTCCTTATCCTTTACTTTACGAACATCCCCAAAGCCCAAACTCTACAGAAAAATGTAACATGAGTGCCATGGAAGCCAAGGATCCACTCAGACTGTTGCAGAGCCATGCCATGCATCCAACCAGGAGTCTTTAGACCATGTTTTCATTAAAATGGCAAATGCACTGGTCACCAAAATTGCTGAGCAAAGCTATTTCGCGTTTTAGAAGATTGCTGCTCAGACAAAGGAAGGACTTGCTTTATAGGTCAGACCATTGCTGCCCTTTGTCTTATCTGTCTTGTGGAAGCCGTAAAAGGAGCAGGCTGCAGAGACAAGGCTGCAACGTCTCCTTTTTGTTTCAGAAAGGAGGTACATCTGCCGTGTTTCAAAGAGACACACTGCAAGAGCAGACAATGCCCAGCTGAGGGGAATGTGCAGCACAAGAGGACAGGGTGCCTCAAGTCAGGACCTGCAGAAGCACATTGCAGCTGTGATTGCAGGCTGTCACAGGCAGCTCCTGTGCCATCACTGCTTGCAAAGGAGGCATGGCTGCTCCCTGCTTACACACGCCCTGCTCTGCCAGAGCCAATCCCCACAGCAGCACTTGGCACACAGCAGCACAACGTGGCCATGTGGAACGCAGAGATAAGCATTGCAAGGCAGCTGCTGACTGAGCTCCCCAGCTGCAGGGCTGGGAAACAGGGATGGTGACACTCCTACCTCCTACACAGCACAGCCTGGACATGCTCTCTTTCCCCCTGCTCTCACCAGCTGGAGGATTACCCACACATAGCCAGCTCCTTCCTCTCACTCCCCTAAGATTTACACGCACCTGCCTGATATATTCATCTCCTACTAATTACCAAAACCGTTTGGCCATGAAATCCTTGAACTGGATTTAGGTTTCAGCTACACAGAATTGACAAGAGAATTAGATTGAGCGCCAAGCATTGACATAAATGATATTGAAGCAAACGTATTTATTATAACCTGTCATACAGATAGAACCACAGAGCTACCAACACCTTTTAGCAGGAAATGTGAACTTCAATTATTTTTTCCCAAAGTAATGTTACTGACGTCAAGACTGCTTCAGCGGTTCATGTGCTGCTTTGAAGGATTAGCTGATAGGATTGATTAATGCAGCCATATCTCAAAATAATCTAGGCAGAGTTTATACCTCTGCTTAGTAAAGTACATCAGTAAAATATAAAATTTGCACCTCAATGTCCTTGTTGTAGTGAAGAGCCCAGAACTGAACACAGCCCTTGAGCTGAGGCCTCCGCAGTGCTGGGCACAGGGGGACAGTCACTGCCCTGCTCCTGCTGGCCACACCACTGCTGATCCAGGCCAGGATGCCATCGGCCTGCTTGGCCACCTGGGCACAGCTGGCTCACGTTCAGCTGCTGTCACCAGCCCCCCCAGGTCCTTTTCTGCCGGGCAGCTTTCCAGCCATTCTTCCCCCAGCCTGTAGCACTGCAGGGGGTTGTTGTGACCCAAGTTCAGCACCTGACACTTGGTCTTGTTGAACCCCACCCTACCGGTCTTAGCCCATTCATCCAGCCTGTCTAGGTGCCTGTGCAGAGCCTTCCTACCCTCCAGCAGATCAACTCTATACCCACTTGGCGTTATCCATGAACTTACTGAGGGTACACTCGACTCCCTCATACAGATCAACAATAATTATTTTAAACACGACTGTGCTCAATTCTGAGCCTCTGGGAACACTACTGGAGACCAGCTGCCAGCTGGATGCAGCACCATCCACCACCACTCTCTGGGCCCGGTCACACAGCCAGTTCTTAACCCAGTGATGGGTACACCTGTCCAAGCTGCGGGCTGCCAGCTTTTCCGGGAG
>VYXF01005266.1:506321-525847 GCA_013397295.1 Polioptila caerulea | reverse complement strand
AGCCGAGCCGCGGGCTGAGGTGAGGCGGGGACGGGCCGCGCCGGCTGCCCGCGCCGTGCCCCCCGCGGCAGCGCTCGGCGGCGCCGAGCTGCGCCTTCCGGAGGCCGTCGGGCTGCGGAATTCCCCGCTTTTAGCAGAAAAAAGGAGGGCTGCAGGGCCACCGCATCTTCCGCTTTTTCTGCTAAAAGAGGGAGCCCTATGTCCGACATGCGAAAGGGGTTAGTGCTCTCTTTACCCCACACAGACAACTGAAAGCAAGCTTTGTTGCTGCTCCAAAGCTGCCAGGTTTTTTTCTCTCCACAATTCATGTCAAGTCCTTTGCGCTAAAACTTACTAAACAGTGTTTTTGGTGAGGGGATTCTAGTTCCACTGATCACACAGAGGGATGGAAAAATTACTGCCATGTGGCGTGGTGTAGCACGGGTGTCACGTAGCCAAAGCAGAAAACATTGAGTGCTGCAAACGGTGAAGCAGCTCTGGGAAGTCAGTGTGTCACACAGAGCGGGGCTGCTAAACATCAACCCCAGAAAACTTGGAGCACTGCTGGGAGTGGAATGCTGGGAAGCCGTCATGTCAAAACACGCCGTGGGCTGTCTCTCCCGGTGGATGTGCTGGAACAAGCTTTCTCAGCCATCCCTGGTCAGGGATGTGAACATCGGTGTAGAGATCTTGGGCCTTGCTTTTGATCGCAGATACCTTACTGTGTGTAGAAGTAAACACTCCGGAGAGTGAGTGGGAACTGGAGTGTGCTAGTCTGGTTTCACCACTGGAGAGTCGCAAAGTTAGTTTTCAACAAACACAAACAGAGCAAGTGCGGAAGAAGCTGATGAAAACTGGCACAAAATTTGGCTTGGGCTCAAACGGAAAGAGGATAAATGTAGGCTAGATATTAGGAAGAATTCCTTTCATGTGAGAGGGGTTAGGCACTGGTACTGGTTGCCCAGGGAAATTGTGGGTGCCCCATCCCTGGAAGTGTCCAAGGCCGGGTTGGATGGAGCTCTGAGCAGTCTGGTCTAGTGAAAAATATACTTGCCCATTGCAAGGGTCTTAAAACTAGATGATTGCTCAGGTCCTGTGCAACCCAACCCATTCTATAAATCTATAAAATTTTAATGAGTCTGAGATGCAAAGATTTTGCAAGGGAAGAAAATGATCCTGTCCATTTTTGAATGGGTTTCTTTGTTTCCTAAGGTATCTTAGTCACCTAGTTTTATTTTGAAGCACTTACTAATATTTGTGTCAGAGAACTGTTCAAGGTTAAGTGTCAGAGATCAGTCAATCCTCACAGTTAAGGTCATAAAATAGGTAGGGATTTTAAAGACAGCAATATTAGACCTGAGCTGACCATGTTTTGTTGTGATGGTGGTTCTCATGTTCTGGTAATAGTGTGCATGGTGAAGTAATGTTTTAATAATCAGCAAGATCTGATCCTCTTGTGAAGTGCCTAACTAGCAATTTGAGGTGGGTGGCAGCCAGGAACTAGTTAACAGTAATTAATGAGCATGAGAGGTATATGTGCTTAAAACGTCACTCTACACACGATGGTATGACAGGAGCAATACAAGGCTTTGTATTTCTGTGTACGAAGCATTCAAGCCTAATTGACGAGTGTTTAGGATTTGCCTTTTTCTCTCCCCTGCTTCTTACAGAAAGGCTCCTCACTAGTTGCTCCAGTCCACATTGTCAGTGAAGAGTCAGCTGACAAGACCAACTTGGGCTTTATTCATGCCTTTGTGGCTGCCATATCGGTCATCATCGTGTCGGAGCTGGGGGACAAGACCTTCTTCATCGCGGCCATCATGGCCATGCGCTACAACCGTCTGACCGTGCTGGCCGGCGCCATGCTTGCCCTGGGGCTGATGACGTGTTTGTCAGGTTAGCACCCTCGGTTTTATCCGTTGTGTTTTGTCTCTTAAGAAGTGGTGGGTATGTATTTATCAAAAAACCTTAATTGGCATGCAGGTAGTAAGTATATGTAGTTTTCTGTTTTGAGGAGAGTGTGAAGCTCTTCCTGCAGAGCGTGGAATCTCAGATCGAGTATTTGGGCTCCCTCCTCTAATGAAGGTCTTTGTGTTTCCTAGGCTTCAACTGGAGTTTGAGGAAGGGGAATGAGATGGAGAGCCTAAGCACTTCCTTTGATTTTTGGACTGTTTACTTTTTTTTTTCTTGCTCCTGTTGAATTAGCGTGCCTTAAGGGAATGTGGGAGTGGCTTCTGCTTTTCCTCCTAAGGCAAAAGATTCTTTATATGACGACACATTTTCCCCATCAGACTTGTATTTCTGCACATATAGCTGTTTGGATTTGTGCTGGGAACTGTGTTAAGTGGAAGATGGAGGGGAGGGAGCAGGAGGTTAGGTGTATCAGGTGGCACTTGAGGAACCTGTAGCCGTGAGCACTTACATAGCTGTGACTAAAATGGAGCAGCCTTCAGGTACATCAGATGCAGCATGCAGTTTCACTGTGTGCTCATTTCTAACCATGCCCATTTCAGAAATACTTGAGATAGTGGTGGTTGGTTTATACATGCTGGAGACAGCCAGTTCACTGGCGCAGGCTGCTTGGCAAGAGTTTCTGTGAATGGTTTTTGGGTGTGTAGCTGTTGCTGTGTACTCTGCTGCTATTATTGCAGTTTTAGTTAGAGCAGTTTCCACTTGCATTGTGTGTAATTTCTCCTGCCCATTATGGCTCTCTTTTTCTGTACAAATTCTTTCTTCAAATCTTTCTTAATGCTTTCTCATAAAAGCTTCCTTTTCTGCTTTCATCCCCCAGTTTAGAGGTTCACAATTATTTCTTCCCTTTTTAGAAATGAACTTGTTTTGTTGTTGGGTTCTTCCTCTCCCACATCCTTTCCTTCTCCTATTTCTTGCTCTTGTTTTATACAAGCTGAGTTTGGAAATTCCTGGGGAGAGGTTGCCCACCTTGATTTCATGAAGGCATACTCACTTAAACTCACTGGTTCTAAGTAATCTACTTGGGATTTTTTTTTCAAGCTGTGCTTGACAAAATGAGCTGCCTTACAGTTCTGATTATTTCACTCTGTCTATGCTTATATAAGTAAGAAATGCTAAGAAAAAGATAGCTTTTTTGTCTAGCTTTCTTGCATTGTTTTACTGCAGTATTTTCAATCTTTTTAGAGAAGCTTAGTTTGACTCCTGCTTTATTTAGCTTTGCAAATAGTGCTGCTATTTGTGTATGTATGTGCTGTGTTTATGAGTAATAAGGCTGATTAATTCTGGTCTCATTCTTACTTCTGGTAGTGGCAGTGCAGAATTATTTCTCGATCATGTAGTAACTTCTGAGTGCATTTTTCCACTGAAAGGGCGTGTACAAAAAAGTGGTAATACACTTCCTTTTAGCTAATTGCATGTGGAATAAAGTAGCAGAAACACTTGTGAGTGCATGGCCCAAGCAACCTTGAATATAAAGTGTGAACTTTTTATTTCTTCCCTTTTATATAGGCCTTTTTCTGTCAAAAAAATGCTAAATCATCTTACTTTGTGAAAACTAAGTCCTTTGTCCTGGATGCATATTTCTTATTTAAGAACTAGTTTTGGCTTAGTTTGATCACCCTAAATAGCTCTAAGAGATACACTGTGAAGGTTGCTTTCCAGTCTGTAAGTGGCATCTGCCTTTCAAATAAAGAAAGATCTTTGTGTGTGTGTGTGGGGAATATGGGGGACAAGGGAATAGTAATGTGCACTTGGCAAAGGAAGACAGACATGGATTCACCCAGCTGCATGACTTGTAGATATGCCTGGTAGATTTACCTCGTTGAAAATCTTATTCTAACTTTATCTGATAAATGAAATTATTGGAAAGAGAAGCTATCCAACATGTAAATGGAATTAACTGAGGTACACTATGACTAATCCAACACGATTACAGATGGTAGTTTCATGGTGTGTGTGGAGAAAGACAGGACTTGCATAGACCTTGATGGGAAAGATAATGTTGTTTGGACTGGCTCTCAGGAACAGCAGCACCTCAGCTTTGGCTGGAGTGTATTGCCTGTGTCATAGTGGACTTCAGTCTCTGGCATGACCAGTAATGGTCGGTGTTTCTAGCTTGTTGTCTTCCAAAAACTTAGAAAATTATACATAACTAACAAAAGATGCAATATTTATTTATCAGTGCATATTTGGATTACAGACTTTGGTAGCAAACATTTCTTAAATGCAGGAAAAACAATTATGATCCTCATGCTTATTTTTTTAAATGACACATTTGTTTCCTTTTCAGTTTTGTTTGGCTATGCCACCACGGTCATTCCTCGTGTGTACACATACTATGTGTCAACAGCACTGTTTGCAATCTTTGGCATCCGAATGCTTCGGGAAGGCTTGAAAATGAGTCCAGATGAGGGGCAGGAAGAGCTGGAGGAAGTTCAAGCAGAAATTAAAAAGAAAGATGAGGAAGTAAGTAATAAAATTGCTGTTAGTTACAGCTGGTGGAAGAATTACAGCTGTGAAGCTGCAGAACAGCACTGTCGTGTTTGGGGTGTTCAGCTGTGTCTATGACTGATAAACTGACACAGAAGATGTGTGGTAGATGGGGTGGAAGTGGCCCCTGGAGGCTCCTTCAGCAGGTGATTCCAGTCCTGTGGCAAGCCTGGCTTTTTAGGAGAGAAGGGACCTTCTGCTTAGAGTGGGTGTCTTTGACGTGTTTTTAATGCATTACTAGCAGAGAGCACACCAGGAGTTTATTCTTGGCTCTACTTTTATTTCTTTTTATGGTCAGACAGTTCATTTGTAAGCAGTATAAGATGGACAATAATCAGAGGTTAGAGCTGATTACAGCTGTATATATGTGTGTATATTTCCAGACACATACATATACTTAGCTTTTTTTTTTTTAATGGTGTCTGTATAAATATGTTGATAATGCAGTAGGCAGTGGCTAATAACATTCTAGAAACTAAATATCTAGCTTTATTGTTAAGTGTTTCATGTGGGTTGTTTAGATGACATTTTTAATTTTATGGTTATTTATCGATTTTTTCTCTTCCCTTGACCTCCACAGCTTCAGAGAACTAAACTGTTAAATGGGCCAGGAGATGTGGAAGCTGGGCCAGGCACCACTATACCTCAGAAGAAGTGGCTACACTTTATTTCACCAATCTTTGTTCAAGCTTTTACTTTAACATTTTTAGCAGAATGGGGCGATCGTTCCCAATTAACAACCATAGTCTTGGCAGCCAGAGAGGTGAGTGTTGCAGAATCCCTGCTGTTCTTTTGCCTTCTTTGGGTTGCCCACAGAGAGGTAAGAGACAAAATACTCTTGCAGGAGGTGTCAGATTCACACCTGCTGCCTTCATGTGCCTTATGTAGTTTGTGTCAAGGCCTGACAATAAAATGCACTGAGGCTCTGTGTAGCATTAAAACTACTCTTACTTGATTGGGACTGCACTGGCATTTCTGGAAATAGCTGCTTTATGTCATGCAGTTGAAATCAATTGGGTTTTGTTACAGTGTTGAGAGATGTTACAGAAGAGATGCTTCTTTGCTCTTTGTGGTCATTCAGTTTTAACTGGGTAGCTTTAAAAGATACTTCCATTCCATCAAGCTTTAAACTGTTAGAAAGATACCTCCTCAGATACCTCTTGTTAAAATATGAGTTGATATGGGACAGCTTATAGAAGGACAATAAACTCTAAACTGCTGGGCACTAGGTAATGCTGTGAATTAAATTATGTTCATTGTGGTGGTTAGAGTGTATGTAACTGTATTATACTTAAAGGAAGATGAAGGCTTATAGTCAAGCCTTTAATAAACATAAGTAGCTTGCCTGTGCTCTTTCATGCATTGAGGTAATTTACATTTTTTTCCCTAGGGCTCATGCTTCTTTCAGGTACACTTTCAGATACTCCCTAGGAATAAATCAGGGCTGTGTAGTGAAGGAAGCTGTAACCTGCAGGAGCCTCTTGTCTCTGTTACAGTGTAGGGAAGATGTTTAGAGCTAACAGCAGGAGAGGATGATCTCATTGTTCTTGGAGAAAAAGGAAGCACTACAGCCTCTGCCCAGTTTGCTAGACAAGTTGCTTAAGCCCATCTTTTTACAGGGGATTCTTGACTTCTCATTTGCATTTCCTAAGCATCCCCTTAGGAAGTTTCTGTCAGACTCTAATCTGGGTTGTGAAGTGCTGAGCATTGTAGTTAAAGCCTGTGGGCTGTACCTGTAGAATATGAAATGTTCTTAAGAGTGCTACCAAACAGAAAATGAATTGAAGGTATCTTGATACTGGCTTTCAAAATCAGTGAATAATTATGATGGAATGGGGGGATGAGACCCACCTTCTGCCAGTGAGGGCTATATAGGTAATTGCTGGCTGTAGGGATATCCAGGGATTCTGGGTCCTGTACCTGGGGCTCTGTTAATTCTGCTGACCCAGCCTTGCTTCTTCCTGAACTTCTTGGTGCTTTCCAACCTGCCGGCTGCTTGGTGCTCGCCACCTTTTCTCACTGGCTTGTGGTTTTGGTTCTTTTGGGCCAGTGACTGTTTTCTTCAAATCACAGAATTTCTTAGACAGTTCTGCTGTTTGCCTCTTTGAGATTTCATGCATCCCTCAGATGATGGCAGCAGCTTTTTTTTTTTTTTCCTCTTGGGACTAAAATTGTCACAGAGATGAGCTGGGGACGTATGCTGTCCTTAACCGCATAATTTCTAAGGAGATCTGAGAAACCTCTTTATGTAGTGCAGTTGTTCACACACTGGGGAGCTGCTTGTTATTCAGTGATGTGAAAAGCTGTTGTTGACAGTAAATTATAAAATAATGTATTACCCTCTGGACTTCAGATCTTTCATGCTTCTCTCTTTGGATGATGGAGTGGGACGGAATGTACAGCACAAAGTGGGTGAAGCAGGGCAAAGAATTTGGAAAGTTGTAGCTGCTGAAAGCTTTCATTTGCAGTTCAAGGACTTCTTTCTTTCTTTCTTTATGGATAGGTTGGTGTTCTTCCAGCTGATGCATATTGTGTTTCTCAACAGCTGCCACCTTCCCTCTACAGGTTGCTTATTGGTTTAACTACAGCAGAGCTATTTCTGGATCTATAATTAACAACTTAAAGATGCTCCTTGGCTGAAACATGCTATATGTTCCTGTCTTAAGTGTGGATTTAAGTGTGTCTCACCAGCTGATGTTCACTTTTGCTAGTCTTTAGGACAATACTGAACAGCAGAGCAGAGGAATCACCAGGCAATACCTCCATGCTTGGCAGTCTGCAACCAGGGAATCAAAGCACTGCTCCAAGGTTTTTTTTAGTGGGTTTTCAACAGTGCCAGTTTATCCCTTGTGCTTTTTTTTCCCCTTAGGACCCGTATGGAGTGGCAGTAGGAGGAACAGTGGGACATTGCCTATGCACTGGTTTAGCAGTTATTGGGGGGAGAATGATAGCACAAAAAATTTCTGTTAGGACTGGTAAGTGAAAATTCAGTGCAACCAAAAAAATGTAATGCTGGTAATGTCTGTGGTGTAAAGAGCTGCATGCTTGGGAACAGTGTTTCTCGAAACTTTTGGAAAACCTATAAAAACTGGTGGTTTGCTTTGGATTATTTGGGGATTTTTTTGAGTCTGTCTTACATCCCACATCGTTTTACTTCACTATTAGCTTCTCCTTTTAGGAGACCAGAGGAAGGAAATACACTATTTCAAATGGTCAGTGATTATTATTTGACAGTGGATAATAGAAATTCTGTTGCAATTCTGAGTCTAGTCAGGTGTGCAAGAGAACTGCATCCTAATGACTTACACCAGCCATTTAAAAGCTGTAAAAGCTAGTCCCTGTGGCATAATTTTTTTTTTATCATACCTGCTAACTGCAACAGGTAGGACCAGTAAGGTTACATTGGGTTGTTTGTTTTTCCTTAACTTGGGTTGCAGCTTGCTTCCACCGTCAGTCCTGTGATGTGGTGAGATTTCTTGCTCCCAAGAATAATGCTGTGAAGCTGTTTCCTAGATATGTTCATTCAGAATATTGTTCTGTAGTTGCAGAGGTGGTAAAAAACCAACTTCACTGCTAAGAGTGAAGCATGTACTCTGTTGTGCTTGTTTGCTGAGGAAATTGGTGACAAAATGCTAATCTAACAATGGTTTCAAATGCTCCAAGCACAGTGTGGATCTTGAGCCATGGGAATAACCTTAGATTAAACCAAAGATCCTTCTAGCATGTTAGATTGTTTAAAAGGCAGGGAACATATACAGTGTATATGAACATGTACCAGAATTCTGGCTAATTGTGGCTATTGCAAGTAGTTAATGCTTTGATACTTTTTCTTTCAATATGGTTACCTAAATGGTGCAAAAAATGCTAATTATATGTCAGTCCCAGCTGATAGCTTGCTCTGGCATGAGAATATTCTATCCTATTTTCTGCCATACAGCCAAATACTCAACAGCAGGTGTTAACCTAGTTTCATACTGGCTGAAATAATGAGTAAAACAAAGCTTCCTTCTGTGGGCCTGAATATATTCTTGGAAATGCAGTTAGACAGTGGCTTGGCATATGGGCATCTCAATACTGAGCTAGAAACAACCTCCACTGCTTGTAGCATGAATTTTAAAGTAAGATTATTTGGGAATCAGACACTTTAAAAAAATAACTTCTGTATTGCATCATGGAAGATAATTACTTTTTGATATCTAATTTCTTCTTGTTTTGTGTTTTCTTTTCAGTGACAATCATAGGAGGCATTGTCTTCTTAGCATTTGCATTTTCTGCACTATTTATAAGTCCAGACTCTGGTTTTTAAATTTTTTCACTGCTGTAAAAGAACAAGGATTGGAAGCATCAAGCAGTTATCCTTGTGCATTTTTGTATATAATGTACAGAATTCTAGTTAAACAAGTGCTGAAGATGAGACACTGAACTTTTTTATAGCAGATGATTCATGGGACTGATGCATTTATGGACAACTTCTGCAGTGGAGGTCTGCTTACTGTCTGGTTGGTTTGTGCTGTGGTGCCTGCTCCCATGGTGGGATTTGAGTGGTTTTCTCACTTGCTGGACCTGCCTCAGCTGAGTTCAAGGATCTACTCCAAAGTATTGAGAATTCCTCTTTTCTTCCTCTGATACACACAACCACCTCCCCTGTTTTTTCAAGAGCTCGTTCTTCAGGTCTCTTGAAGCAGACTGTTAAGGAGAAAACTGCTGGGTCCCACCTCCAAAGATGGTGGTTCCATGGTGCACCTGAGGCTGGATAATCTAAGCAACAACAAACCTGGGAACAGTTCCTATGCCATCCAGTGGCTGAGCCAACCAATAGAGAATGTTATAAACTTAATTTAGAGGGAAAACTTCTTAATCAGGGATTTTTATCAGGAAGTTGATGTGGGGTGATTAACAACCTACTGTGTTCAATATGCAATCTGGCTGGAGCTAGTATTATTTGACTTTTTTTTTTTTAAGGTATACAGAAAGTAATGAAGTGGTCTATCTTAACCATGTTCTATTCCCAGGATTGAGCAGTAATGGAATTCTGAGGTTTAGATGTATTCCTGACTTTTCTTTTTAGGAATAGAAATGTAATCTGGGAGAGTATTAATAAAACATAGTGTCTCCATTTGTGTTAGTATCAGTTTGTTTTTGATGGCTGCCATAATTCCTGCCACAAAGGTTTACCTAGGGATTATGTACTTTAGGTGAGGAAAGTTTACTAAATTTATTTTGGTTACTGATATATGCCAGTTATAAAGCCTTTGAAAATGTTGAGCACTGGGATACATGGGTTGCAGAAATACCTGCTTATCTCTGCTCTCCAGTGGTGATTTGGATCCTGCCCTGTATAACCCACTACGATCTACCTTGTAGCAGTCTCAGACTGCTTTTAGAAACTATGGTTTCTGATATTATGAATCTGCCTTTTTTTGAAGCTGAAGTACCAATGGAGCATTACAGATTTGACCATTCCATTTGCGGATCAGAAACAGAGCAGCCCCTAATCCTTCTCTTAGATTTCTCTTCCCAGAAAACCCCTTGATGCTGCATTTCTCAAACTCTCAAGACCACAGCAGTGCAATGCCAGGCACACAGAGTGGTATGGAAACAGGCTCCTATTTCAGGTTCCAGGTCTACCTGTTCATGTCTTGGCCCAAAGGAACTGTGTGATTTGGAGTTTATTTGGGTTGTTTTAAGGGGTTTTGTTTGTTTTTTTTGATTGGTGTTTTTTTGTTTGTTTCCTTTTGAATCAAACTTTGTAGCCAAAACCTGTAGCCTCTTCTTTCCCCACACTGTCCCCCTGACTTTTATTTGTAGCAGAGGTCATGTTGGAACAGGGCAGGAACAGGGATCTGCAGGGAAGAGCCTAAACTTCTAACTGTTCGTGGGGCAACTGCTTGTGTTAAATCAGAAGTGGTGCTGCTGGACGTTCATACAGATCCATCCCAGGCAGGGTAACTGTGGTGCCACCTGATTTTTCTTTTTAGGAATAGAAATGTAATTAGGAAAAGACACGGATTTTTTTTTTTCTCAAAATCCAAAAAGCAAACCCAGCTTGCCATGTTCTAACTGTAGAAGCTTCCCAAAGTTTTTGTGTGCTGCTTAATGCTATTTTTGATAGGAAAAATTAGGATCGTAGGATCAACAGATGAAAGCTCTTCAAGAGGTTGTTTGTAGAGGTGAGCATTAAGTTGCAGAACAAATCTGCAACTTCCACATCTATATTTTACTATTACAAACTTACACAGATGCCAAGTAATGCTTTTGCCCAGTCATAGCAATGTATTTGGCTGCTCTCAAGGATCAGCGATGCAGGCTAGTTTGAATAGTGCTGTTAGAGTAGCTTTTCTATTTTTTTTTTTTTCTTTTAAGCATAAATGTTGACTTGTTGGAAGTCTAGTATGAAATTAGATAGCTTCTGAAATTTTACTAATTTGAAAGGTGCTTTAGTAGTTGCTACTAGCTAGTGATTTAACGTCGTTGAGTGCCTGCTGGAATTTTTCACAGTTTAAAGTACTGAGTTGGGACATGAGGAAAGACTGTTGAAGGTGATGGAGGGATCCAGTGACATATTCTTAGCACTGCTGTGACAAGCACAGACTTGGCCTTGTCCCTCCACAGTGTCTCAGAAGGACTTGCACCCTGGCCAGCTCTCACCTGTTGGCTGGTTTGGGGTCTGGGATTTTTGCAGTTTTTAATCAGACTTGTCATAGTAGCACATTGCCAGCAGAGAGGGAAGTGCTGCTCTTCTGTCTCAAAATACCTGAATACTTGAGATATAGGCAACATAGAGTGTATGGGCATTTACATAAAAAGTAACCAGCTGAAGCCTTGATTGCCACAATCGTGTGTGCTTCCTTGTTCTTTTGCAGCTGGAGAACGTGAAGTGCAGTGAGTGAGAGCTCACGTGTTGAAGGGAAGGCTCTGCAAACCATTGTATCTAAAACATGGGAAATGGGCAACTGTCCACCACGGGTTTCCATCCGTCCTGCAGCTCTCCCTGCTGGGGTGAGATGCAGCTGATTTCAGCTGCTGCCACAGGAACCTCGAAAGCAGCAGCTAAAGCAGGAATGTACATAGGGCTGTGACTGCACATTGCACACAGCAGAGATTTTCAAGTGCACTCTGCCAGCAATTCCTCACTTCCACGCAATAGCAGCAAAATGGAGATGAGGGTCAGTTCTACTGGGATGGAAAATTCTCACATCAACTGAAATGTTTACAACGGGAAAATCTTGTGATTGTTTTTTTCCTAGGAGCCTATTCCAAATCCTTAGGTGAAGCCTGTCTCCTTACTCTGTATATGAGAAAGTGCAATTAGCAAAGACTAAGGTTACCTAATCTTCCATCCTAACCAGGACAAAGTTTTTCAAAGGAAACTTGTTGAACCAAAGTACAAGACCAGGTCACCAGCAAGCCAGCTCTTCCTAGGGTAATGCCATCAGGTGTGTGTGCTGGGCTGGTGCCTGGGCTTGCTGTTTTGAGATCTATGACTCAGACACCAAGTTGGAAAACCTGGAAGTGAGAGGGGCTGTGTTCCCTGAGCACTGCAAGAGGCAGCCTGCTGCCAGGCAGGCTGTCCCTCACCTCAGCTGCCCCTCCAGCTCAGGCTGGCTCTGGAACGCTGCCACCAGATTCACGTGAGCAGTTTTACAACATATTTCTAGAAAGCGGTTGGTAGTTCAGTGCACTTCCATGTTTGTCCCAGATACTGTGTATTTAAACACCAAAATCAATCTTAATCAAGAGGATCAGACTGTTTCATTCTAATATAATTTGAGTTATCCCTAATTTTCAGAGCCATGGAAATAATGATGTAATGGCACTTGCTGTACTGATGTGGCATTTTTCCAGAGATGACCTTGTACGGTCCCTGAAGTCAACACCCTTGGCAAGTTCCAGCTGCAGGTTTCTGCTAATGGAGATGCAGGGCACATTTCCATAGCATTTCCCATGGACGTGGGCATGTGCTATAGCTGTGCTTTTCTTTGGGATTACTTCCATTTACTTCCCAAGGGAGAACGTATTTGCCAAAGGGTCTGACAGTGATAGAGACTGTGTTACAAAGAATGCTAGTAAGGCTCTTGCTCTTACATGCTACCCTTGAACAGCTGAAATCTGGAATTTATATCACCAATGCCTGAGAGTCAGAAGTGCAACTAACCTTTGGATTGCTAATCTTTACAAGTACTTAGCAGCTTCATTCTCATATAAACGTGGGTTTTGTTTTCAAGCTTGCATGACAGCAAAATGCCATTTAACAGAATTGCTTCAGGTGTGGCAGCAGTTGTAATTACCACTGTTATTCGTGATAAGTTTATGGAAAAATATACTGCTATTTCCAAAGTTCAATTTTAAGAAAACTGACAATCTTGCTTGCTACATGCTCTCAGTCTTATCACTGATGGGTGGTGACAGTTCTTAACTACAGCTACAGCACTTCTACAGCTGGTTTTGTTTCACTCCCTGGGGCACAGGGACCTCATGGCATAGAGAAGTAATATACAACTTGCACAAGTATTATTTAATTCTCAAAGCTAAAAGATCAGTATCTTCCTCTGGGCATCAGGTGTGATTTTACAGAAAAAAAAAAAAGTACTGCAGACCGTAAAAATGGCTAAGTGTATTTATCGTTTTCTCCAGGCATTCAGTTTCAATTACATAGTTTTCTTCCCACCCTCCTTTACCTGAACATTAAATTCATTTGGAATTATTAATCTTTACACTTTGATCAGTGAAGAAGAGGTCAGACCACCCTGACAGGTTACATATTATCACACAGCTCTTCCAGGCAGGAGCTACACGCTCTCAACAAGTTGTGCATGCAGCTAAATGCAAGTCTCTGCTTCCTTGCTCAATGGCACAGCCAACATTTCAGACCACCTCTGCTCCTTTAAAAATACTATTTGACATTTCACCAGCAGAGCAGTACTCAGGGAGGGGAGTGGCACCAATTTAAAGAGAGGGGTGTTTTGCCCATGGCAGAAAGTGAGGGAAGGGTTCTGCCCACCCAAACCTGCTGCAGCGCTGGTGCATCCTTTGGCAAGAACAGGGACTGTGGACATGAAGGTAGGAAAGCAGTTTTAAGCTGTGCACACCCAATCAAGTGCTGTGTGAGTAAGTTCCAAGGCAGTAACGTAAATACACAAATCAGAAGTCTCTAGCCTTTAGAGTGGGGCATCAGTTTATAAAGAGATACAGAGAGAAGACAAGAAAAAATACAGTATGCATTTTTACTGAAATCTCACAAGTCATTTGTCTGGGTAGGGGAGAGAAGATAAAAGTGACATCAAGCAACTTCTCACAAATCAGTTCTGTGGGTGGGGAAAAGAGAGTGCCTTTGGTACAGTCGTGGGAAGGGTAAGAGCGCTTCACTGTGAAACTTGGATAAAACTGACATCAAGCAACTCAGAAAAAACTTCTAGAACCTTAGAAGCTACAGAAAACAAAATTTTAAATGAGTTACATTTATTCAGTTAAAAAATTGACAGTTAGTAATGGTCACATGAACACCAGGGAACTGTATCTACATTTCCTGACGTCAATATGAACGGCACTAGGGTTTTTCTGTTTGTTTTCTCTTACGTATATAAATCTAATGCCAGTTAAAAAAATACAAAACAAAACTGAAACCCAAGACACTGTGAAATCAACACTGCTTAAAAACTCAAAATTCAATTTGATATATTTGAAAATAAATATTTTTTTAACTTTCTTGTTAGAAAAAGACAACTCGCCAACTGCTTTCAAAGCAGTTACATCTTTAAGACCATTCCCAAAAATGTTTCATAAATAATTACCCATTGATTGATTGTCTATTAATGCAGCATCTCTCAGTCATAGCTGGGGTCTCTGTTATTAGGCCATAAAGTTATTTTGTCAGACACAGTGTTTTGTTCCCCCCCCTTTCCTTTTTATTTAGGTATACTTTCTTTGAATATAGCATATCATGCTGGCAAAATTCATGCAGATGGCATAGCATGAAGTATCACAGAGTTTAAAATCACCTGTTTAAAAAAGACAAAAAAAGAAAAAGACAAGGAATGTAGTGTTAAAAATCATGATAGTGAAAAAGCAACTACCCAGTCTCATGGACAACCAAGACAATTTCAAATGTTCTCTCACAGTTGTCTCACCTACTATGATTTGTTTAAATATGTCTTTTTTAATCCAAATTCATTTCCTTCTCTTCAATTTTTTCCACCAGGGATAAGTAAAAAAATAAAAGGTTAATTATTAAAACTAGTCTCTTTTCCCTTTTAATCAAAATAACCATTTTCCAGCCCTCTGACTGTACATCTAATTTTAATAATTATTTCAAATAGAGAAGCTTATGAATCTGACACGTTTGACATCTCCTGATGCCGTGACATTTAAAATACTCATAACAATACCTGGGTTAAATCTCTGAAAATATAAATGATTCTTGAATCGACTTTAGCATTTGAAAAAGGCCACATCTTTAAACCTTCAGAACATTTTCACACAATTTATAATCCTAAGGGACACTTCGAATTATTGAGCAGGCAAATGAACCTCCAGATGATTCTCTCTAATAGGCAACTGTGCAACTTAAAAAGTCTCCCTCCAAGAAAGCTATCGTCACTAATCCCTTCCCCTGGCCATATAAAACACAAAGGCAACTGGTTTTAGAAGCCTTTTTAATCCTGCACTTTAAACCTCAAAGGATCACCATAATAAAGAAACATTTTCCAGAAATGTCTCTCTTGACAGTTTTATGTGTTATTCCTCGATGCGCCCTCTTTTTAACAGTTTCACTGACTAAAGAAATAAACTGTTTTTCAAATAGTCTTTTCAGTAAAGTGCTTGTTATTACTCAAAAAAAAACAAAAAAGAGAAAGTGCTATTTAAGTCTTAAGATAATTTCTTTTTCCTGTGAAAAACTGCCTGATATATCTTTACTTTATTCATTTTTACATAAAGCTGAAATGAAACATATTTCTTGTAAGGATGCTGGGTTACTAATTTTGGTGTTTGGCAGTAGGCAAGATGCCCACAGAAGGTGGTGACACACTGGAACCATAGTGCAGAAGGTAAACCTTCTAGATGAAGTGGAAGGCATATGGAGAGCTCCTACTAGAATCCTTTCATATTTATATACAAATATAATATATATTAAATATAATATAAAAATAGCTATATTCTTTTTTCTCTCTGAAGTTATCCCAGACACTTTTCTTCCAAGCCTCACCCACTGTGTCAATGTGTGTCTCCTAAACTCCGTGCAAATGCCGTCCTTTTCACTCCATTATCTATCACCAGCCCATTCCTTCACAAACACAATCCTCCCCTGAACAGACTCCTTATCTTCTGTCAGAGTCGTTTGCAACATTTCTGCTCCAGAACCTGCAGCATCACAGCAGTCACTGTCATGCTATTTATCAGGATGCTGCAAGTAAGTCTGTAGTAAATGAGTTGGGCAGAAGCAAAAGGCTGATTAAGGAAAGGCGACAGCCTGGTCCTCTTCCTCACTAAAACTCAAGGACAGTTCAGCAATTGATTTCAGCAACAGGGGAAGCTGCAGACCTGTTAAATATGCACTTTTTCATCACTGCTTGTGAACAAAGCATCTCCATACTTGCACACAATCTGGACCAAGTTCTACACGCTTGCCTTTGTAAAATTTGCCTGATTCATGTCAGGAATTCTTTCAAAGTGTGCTGTATTTTTCCAGTTCCTTAGAATTTCCCCATCTTCTATCCTTTCTCTACTAGCTGGTAGTTCTGTAATTGAATGACCTCTCTCTGAGGCTACAGAAAGCTTCTTGATCAAAGCATACATTTCTATATTCTCTTTCAGCAGCCACGCCATCCCATCATCTAACTGCTCTCCTAGTTTAGCCTTTTTACTGACAGACCTATAGCAGCACACCAGAGTATTTGGGGAGGGGAGAATGGGAAGAGAAGCTGAAATGAAGCTTTATATAAAAAGCTGCATCATTAACTGTCTGGCTGGTATCTCTAATTTCTGTAATTCTCAGTAGAATAGCATAATACACCTATTTTACCACTATTCAGTAGTTCTAACAGCACTATTAAAGCTCTCCCAGTTTTCTTTTTTAGTGCTATATTTTTATTGCAATTGGTTAAAGAAATCTGTATCTAACCTATTTTCCATTAGGCAAAGAAGTGATAGCACAGACCTCTAGTCAATGCAGCTTCATATAGCAACAGGTGGAATGGAGTGGTAGGGATAGCAGAGCAAGGCAGGATTTCTTTACATAGAACTTTACAGAAACAGGTCTCTGACAATTATCCCAGTCTGAAGAATGCCAGAAATCCCTCTAAAGAAGGGGAAGTGTTTCTTGCTATGTTTGGTATTGGCATCTGTTCCTTGCTCCAGATTGCAAGAGGCTTCTCGGAGCAGAGAGCAATCTGATTCTCTTTGGTACTGTGTTTCCAACACTCTCCTTCCTTGTTCCCTGCTTGGCTTTTTGGTGCCAAACATTTGCTTTATGACTGGGGAATAACAAAGGTGTAATGCTGGGACACGTGCAGAGGCAAAGGCTTGCCCCAAATTGTAACCAACAGCATCCAAGGCTTGGCTAAACTGGCATTCCTCCTGCGGGTTTGGTTCATCCAGTAATACAATCAAACTGTTCCATAGTACAAAATAGACCATCACCATTTGGTTACATTCATTCAACTCCTCTTTAGTATTCAAGATTAATCCAGCTTTCTCTCCCTAGCACTAGTTTTAACTGCTTTTACTGTTTTTTGTTTTAATTAATTATCAGATCTATCAGCATGTATTAATTTTCCTCTGAAGTTCTGGTTTCCACAAACTAGTACCATAAAAACCTACCAACATTTACTTAAATAGCACGTATCTGTTGGAACTTTTTATTTTCTTTATAAAGTGAAGTTGCCTTCTGAAGTCTTAGTTCAGTGATAGCTCTTAAATCAATACCTGGTAGTGTTAAATGCAATCATGATCTCCCCCAAAACACACTTTAAATGCTTCCAAAAATGATTTAANTAAAGAGTATTACCTTAAAGATCTGAGATTTTTGAGGCTCCTATATTTCTGGCTACTGAGGGGGAGTACCAGTCAAAAATATTCATGGTCTCAACTCAGACCACTGTTAAAATTAACACAATACAGAAATATCTATGAAGTAGATACACAAGTTTGGTTGACAATGTGCTAAGACTTCAAAATTGAAAATGGTTACAGATTCAAGACATTGTAATTCAAGATGTTCAACATTATCACCTGAATTAAAATCAAGGCACTATGGGTTTTGTTGTTGTTGTTAAAATGACCCTGAATTAGTTCTGACTAATTTTTGAAGGAGAATAAAAAGATTCCAACATGGTTTAACAAGTTACAATTCTCACCACAGAGAAAGTGGTTAAAAAGTGCCCAAAAGGTTATTAAATGTAAATATATTTTTGTGCAAATTACTCCTATAACTCAAACATTCTTGAAAATTACTGTCATTTTTTTTTAAACCTTTTACATAAATATTTCCAACTATGAACTATATCAAAAGATAGCTTTGGGGAATAAAATTCCAAACCATCCGCAAGAAAGCAGTGCAAATTCCTATTTTTCAAATAAAATGATGAATTCATTATGAAATGATGGATGATATTTATGAATCTGAATGTCCTGAACCCTGATGCATGATCACCAGTTCAAACAGCTTCATCAATAATTTAACTTCAAGCAGTCAACTAACCAACACACTGTACCTCACCGAACAAACCCTGACATCACGGACAAAGCACAAACAAGAGACTTGTGCCCACATTAAGGGTGAAAATAATGATGCATCATGTTGTAAACAAAAGGGTAGAACAGAGGAAAACATTAGTCTGAGTATGGCGTGAGAATTTAGGGAAACATATTCAAACCTACAAATAACAGATTACATTTTCATGCATCATATAAAATATTTTGCTCTTTCTCCTTTTATGCAGACATATACACAATATTTTACAGCATCTGTACAACAGAGAACTGGATTTCACACAACATTTTCAAAATATTTACTGTCCTGTAATCATCTGAAAAAAAATTAGATGGTTTTTGGACTATATTTCTGGCATTTTTTCCTGCTAATTCAAAACAATTGCTCCATGTCCATTTTAATACTTTAAAAATGTACAGGATTGATAAAAATACCAATATTTTCAGCATCACTCTCATTTCAGTCACATTTGGAGATTTCACCTGGACAAATTACAACATGGCAGCAAATCCTTTAGAACACAGAAACTGGGGCAACTCTCAAAGTTGGCCATGTCCCCATCATCATCTTGTGGCTTTTCTTAACAGATTCCAGAAGTTAGAAGTAGATCTCAACACCACGGTGCTAGAAAGCCTTCGTACTGTTACCTCTGTAGCTTCAGTGCAACTGTTTGTGGGGCAGCCCCTCCTGGCAGTTTGCTTCAAAAAGAGGCGGCGCCCACACTACTGTGGCTGAACTTTGGAAGGATCAGTCATCTTGTCAGTTCTGTGTCGTGGCAGCTGCTGCTGCTGAGACTGATGCTGCTGGTGGTGGGACTGAGTGAAAGTGCTTTGTTGTAGTGGGAAAGCAGCAGAGAGAATGAGCTGAGCCGACTGATTTCCATGAAGTAACCTGGATGTCTACAACACGAAAATAGAAAAAAAAAATTTTTCCTGCTGCACTGAGAAACACAGGCCTAGCTGCTTTTTAGCTTCTCATAAGGGTTCAATCAAAACAAATTTTGGATTTGGCCAGTTAAACTGAGCAAACAATGCAAAGATTTGTTCATACTAATACGTTTAAGCAGTGTGTCTGACCAATTAATAAAGCAGCTGTAATTGGTCTTTGTAATTTCTGTGGTGATAGCTAGGGAACACATGGCAATCTGCCTTCATTTCAAACCACGAAAGCATGGCAGGGTGTGAGGAATCTATTTGAGGAAGTGTAGGTAGCTGGCATTGCAGTCAAATGAAAAAATAGTGCATGATTTGACACAGATCAAATTTATTCCCCACAGACAAAATGCACAGTCAAAGAAAAAGGTGCATTTGCAGACCCAAACATCCCCTTTGAAGGAGACTTGCTACTAATGGAAATGGTACTTAGTTTTAACAGAATT
>VYXF01005266.1:446997-506296 GCA_013397295.1 Polioptila caerulea | reverse complement strand
AAAAAAAAAAAAAAGATTACTGAAGAAAAACAATGAAGGATGGGTACAAAAGCTCTAGGATGTCTCAGTCATGAAATGTTTTGCAGCAGAAAGTAAAGTACATCAACTGCTCCACCTACAGAATCAGACTGTAAGATCCCCCAGTGAACAGAAGCAGAAAAGGCACTTTCATCCTTTTTAAAGAGTATTTGATTCACTTCAAATTCTAGCACTTTAATAGTTTGTATTAAAAATACTACACTTTTGCCTAGAATGAAATTCTAGAGTAGCAACAGACATTTTGAGATCTTCGTATTTCACGTTTCTGTTTCACCAGAATTAAGTCAAAATTGTATAAACTTTTAAATGTAGCAAGAGAGATACAGACACTACAAAGCTGCTAAACAGCCTCTCTAGTATTCTAACCACCATTACATCTCCTTCATCCACTCCAGATGCTGGGCAACCCATGTGCCAGTAATTAATTGGAATCAACAAATGGCAACAGATTTCCCCATCAACTCCTTCCACCTTCTGTTTCTTTTAGGCATTTCCAATTACAAAACTCCTTGGGTTTTGTCTTCCTGCTCTTTTGACTTAATCTCTCTTCTTTCTCCACTAAAACAAGGTTCTTCCCTACTCTCTGCTTACAAAGTTACTTGCTGCTCAGCCTCCCCTGTAGCTTAGACAGAATTTCATGCCTCATGTTATTGGGATGTGTGCAGCTTTTTGGACCAACCATCATCTCTCATACCTTACTGCATTAATATGTAAAGTTAAAGAAAGAAAATCTAAACTGTTTTAAAGGAAACATCTGTATTTTTATTCCACAGTCAATTAAGAGCAGCAATTCGAAGGGAAAAAGATGTAAGATAGGACAATGCATGGAGTAACACCGCAGGAAAGACCACCTCTCCTTTAAGTAAGAGGATTTTAGAGAACAGCTACAAAATAAACTTACCTCATGCATCTGGGTTTATTCACAGGTTACTATTTTAAGTGCTTTGTTTTCAGCCCTAGCAATAAAATTTGGAAAAACTGGTAGACAGCTCTACATCCATTACCTGTAGGAACTGCTGGGGGTGCTGGGTCAGCTGTGACTGAGCTGGTTGTTGCACTGTGGTGAGCTGCTGCTGATGGTCCTGCTGACTTTGCTGTTGCTGCTGCTGTTGCTGTTGTGTTATTGACAGTGTCTGTGTCTGCTGCTGTTGGGCAGCAAAAGTGGGATATGCTGTCACCACCTGTCCCATAAACATAGTACTTGGTACCATTACCGCTCCACACGCTACCGGGGCTGTGACAAGTTTTGTTACAAGTTGTTGACCTTGAGAAAATCTGTTAATAGAAAAAGACATTTGGAGTAACTTCAGGAAAAAAAATATACAAAGCATCACATACACTTGAGAAAGGCAGATTTCTCAAAGTCATATTTTGCTGTAACAACACGGGTTTTGATAAGCCTGCAAACACGTTACTTTGGGCAGTTTAGTTTCAAAGGTTGTATCCACACAGTTGAAACACAAATCACACCATCTTTTTAATGCTACTCTAGTTCTTTTTGGATATGGTGCAGCTGCATAAGCATACCATTATAAGAAGTCATCTTAAATATAGGTCTTGAGGATTTACCTGATTTGTCTGTCCTGTGTAAAAGTGGTTACTGCAGCAGCATTCTGGTTGTTGTTCTGTGGTAAGCTAGAGGGAACCTGCACCACATTTCCTGCTGTTGGCTGAGAAATCACCATAGTGTTGTACAAAGGTGCCGAGACTGTGTTCTGTGACTGACTGGCAAGAGAAGATTGTTGATTGTGTCCACTAAGTACATTTTGTTGATTATGCTGAAAAGAAATTTTGAGATAGTAAATTAAAAATAGCCAGGTACTACAGCTGTTCTCACTGTCGCTGCCAACACTTCAAAAATACTAGCGGTTTTTTTTCTATTCAAATGAATTCTTAATTCAAACTACACAGGTATTTCTACTGACTGAGGATTTAGATGTGGGCCTGGACCTTGGACATCTGAGTCCCTTACATTAACTTCTTTTCCTGTTTAGGTTAATTTTTTTCCCTGAATTTTTCAGCTACTTGCATACTGTTTTTTCAAAATTATCTTTGTACTCCTTTCGCATCTCTATGCCTGAGTTTGACTAAAATGTGCACACAATTACACAAATTTCTTACTTGAAACTTTGGAACTAGTCTACTGCTGAGATGGTAAAATACATCACTAGTCTGCCTCTTCACAAATCTCAAGAAGAAAGTATGGAATGTGGAAAAGGGTACAGAGTGACTACAGAGATCAGATGTATATGGAGTCTCCATACACACAATGGTTACACCCACTAGAAGTGGTTAAGTTTATGGTATAAGCTAAGAGCTGTTTCTTTGTGACATTATTACATTTAATGTATAAGTTAAGTTTGAGTGCTGTTAAGCTTTTAGGCCATGTTCCTTTTTATCTTTGTCCTCGCTGTCCTTTTGTCACATGAACCAACACACACACACACACACATGCACACACGCACACTCTCCCCTAGGTAGTTCTCAGTTCACTTCTGTTTTGATTGCCTGGATTTTGTTGCTGCTTGTTTTTATCTTGTTGTGCCTTAACTGTCCTGTAAGTAGTAGAGTGAATCTTGCCAACAAACTTTGTCGTGCCGCCACTTAAATTAAATCAGGCTTTTGCTGATACCCTGGCCGATGATTTTTCAAGCAATCTCAAACACTTGTTCACAACAGGGGAATTTTGTGTTTCAGCTGTGGTTCTGAGCAAATATTCTATCCAGCAAAATCAGTAATAGAATTTTACCTGTGCTGCAGTACTCTGCAAAGGCTGCTGCTGTATCATGTGTGGAGTACTTATATGGCCTGTGTTCATCCCACTTTGAGTCTGATTAGTCTGAACAACTTGACCTTGCATGTTTATTGGCGTAAGCTGCTGAACAGTTGAAGAATTTCCAGAAGGAAGCTGCACAGAACCAAAGTTGAGTCCAGAAGATGACTGCTGCAAGAACATCTTAAAAAATTACACAAGTTATAGGGTCAGTATTCAGAGACTCAGCTCTAACTGGAAAGAATCAGAATCCTGATTTCTAGAGTTCTAAACATTAACATTCAATATTTGCTCTTAAAGAAAAAGCGCCATTTAGAGACTAACCAGTAATGCAGTCTACAACTATCTAAAGACAAAACACATTTGAGATGACACTTCTATTTGTAGGACCTTCTGCAGTAACGCTACATCAGATGAAGAAAAATCTCTCAATTAGTAGATCCAGGCACAGCACCAAGAATGTAATCTTCCCTGACAATCAGGAAATTATAATGATTATACTGAACTTTCCAACATAATAAACACAGTTCAGTTCAAAAGTATTAGGTTCTTTACAAAAAGTTAGGCCCAAGCCTACAACAAGACAGGATGTGCAGCACTGAAGTATTTTCTCTAGTTTTCACATTTCTGAACAGGTCCCTCCACGCTGCATGGGAAGGAGAGCTGTGAGAATCTCCCCTTTTGAAACATGGATAAGGCAGTCTGCTGCTGGCATGTTTACACTAGAGACATCACACAACACTGAAAATGGCACACGCCAGAAACTCCTACTCTTCCAACAGAATTTAAGCAACATACTCAATACTTCCAGGAAGTATTTTTTCTACTGTTTAGTCACAATCCAGACAATCCAGTAACTCCTGAAGTTTACCATGCAAAGTAAAGCCATTCAGCCTGATAGACAGTTTAAGAAACAAAGAAACATGGACTTAACATTCTCAGAGCTAAAAGAAAAACAGATGCTCATCTTGCAGATTTTGGATTTATATTTTAATGGCTGCAAGACTTTGCAAGAATTAACAACCACTCCATTCTTTTACATTTGATTAGGTTAAGTCATAAGCTAGGCTTGACCTGCTCAGCACTGGGGCATTTCCAGATACATTCAGAAGCAAAACATAGGTACCTCTGGGTCAGCAGCCTCAGATACTATGGATTTTAGACATATTAGACCCAGATGGCAACTGACAAGGAATATGGAGGACCATGCTGTCAAATTAGACACAAGACACATTTCAGATGCCTGAATTCTCTACAGATGAAACCTGTAAGTGATACACTAACTCACCTGGAGTCCTTGACCATGAACAATTTGAAGCTGCTCTTGAATCTTACGCAACTCTTCCTGCTGCCGATGAATATTTGCCTCTATCATGCGTGTTCTTTGCTCTAGCTGGTCCTTTAGATGTTGCATAGCTCCTAATTGAGCTGAAAACTGAAACACAGGCTGTAGTGCAATGAATAAATTAAAAGCTGAGCAAAAAGGACATTTTATTTACAAGAGATAAGTACAGTCCTTCACAGAAACAAAGAAATCAAGCACTGCTCTTTAAAATTACTAATAAACCATGATCTGATGACCAATTCATGAGTATGAAAACATCACAGAATCAACATTTAATTGAAACATGAGAACTGGTGAACTAAAAACATCCATAGCACAAGAAATTGACTGGTGTCCAAATCACACACATATTTGTGTGTGTGTGTGTAGCCTTAGTTATTTACATGGTATCATGGATGTTAAAGCTCTCTCATGTTAAAAATGAAAATTGTGCCAGTTTAGAAAAAAAGATTCACCCAGAGCGAAAATATACAATTAAATTGGAAACACCCTCAGTCACAAAAAGCTGAAGGCTGAGCCCACAGAGAAACTATTTGCCACTTCTGCTCTTCCTCAGACATCTGCCACTTGGGAGGCAGTCTGACCTTTTGATACTTAGATCCTGATTACACAGAAGCATTTCACAGACCAAGCATATGTGTTATAAGCATATGCCTGAAACCTGCCAGCAGAATTGATGGATTTTTAAATTCATGCCCTAAAATACTTTAGCTTTAACTGGTTTTATATCTATGTTGCTAATGCACAAGGCTGAAAACTATATCCACACAAATAACAGGAAGAAAAAAAAAAGGAAAAGTGTCAAACTACAGAATTTGCTCATTTCAAGAGAATAATCTGTCACCAAAGGACTTAATTTCTAAAAGAGAAATTAACATTACATTCAGAATATAGAAGAAAATAATTATTTAAGATGGAAAAGACCTTTAAAATCATCAAGGATAACCAATAACCTAGCACTGCCAAGTCCAGCACTAAATCATGTCCCTAAATGCCACATTTACATGGCTTTTAAATACCCTNATTTTTAAATTCATGCCCTAAAATACTTTAGCTTTAACTGGTTTTATATCTATGTTGCTAATGCACAAGGCTGAAAACTATATCCACACAAATAACAGGAAGAAAAAAAAAAGGAAAAGTGTCAAACTACAGAATTTGCTCATTTCAAGAGAATAATCTGTCACCAAAGGACTTAATTTCTAAAAGAGAAATTAACATTACATTCAGAATATAGAAGAAAATAATTATTTAAGATGGAAAAGACCTTTAAAATCATCAAGGATAACCAATAACCTAGCACTGCCAAGTCCAGCACTAAATCATGTCCCTAAATGCCACATTTACATGGCTTTTAAATACCCTCAGGGATGGTGACTCCACCAATTTCCTGGTCAGCCTGTGTCTGTGACCTGAAGCCTGTTCCAATGATTGGCAAGCCTTTCTGTAAAGAAATCTTTTCCTAATATACAATCTAAACCTTCCCTGGTGCAACTCAAGACCATTTCCTCTCACTCTGTCCCTGTTACCTGAGAGAAGAGACCAACCCTCACCTCACTACAACCTCCTTTCAGGTCTCCCACGAGCCTTTTCTCCAGGCCAAATGACCCCGGCTCCCTCAGCCATTCCTTGTCTGATTCACGTTCCAGACTTGTCACCAGCTCCACTGCCCTTCTCTGGACTTGCTCCAGCACCTCAATGTCTTTACTGCAGTGAGGGGCTTAAAACTGAACACAGTACTGTGGGTGAGGCCTCCCCAGTGCTGGGCACAGAGGGACAGTCACTGCCCTGCTCCTGCTGGCCACACCACTGCTGATCCAGGCCAGGATGCCATTGGCCTGCTTGGCCACCTGGGCACAGCTGGCTCACGTTCAGCTGCTGTCACCAGCACCCCCAGGTCCTTTTCTGCTGAGCAGCTTCCCAGACACTCCTCCCCCAGCCTGCAGCACTGCAGGGGGTTGTTGTGACCCAAGTGCTGGACCTGACACTTGGCCTTGCTGAACCTCNGCTCCACTGCCCTTCTCTGGACTTGCTCCAGCACCTCAATGTCTTTACTGCAGTGAGGGGCTTAAAACTGAACACAGTACTGTGGGTGAGGCCTCCCCAGTGCTGGGCACAGAGGGACAGTCACTGCCCTGCTCCTGCTGGCCACACCACTGCTGATCCAGGCCAGGATGCCATTGGCCTGCTTGGCCACCTGGGCACAGCTGGCTCACGTTCAGCTGCTGTCACCAGCACCCCCAGGTCCTTTTCTGCTGAGCAGCTTCCCAGACACTCCTCCCCCAGCCTGCAGCACTGCAGGGGGTTGTTGTGACCCAAGTGCTGGACCTGACACTTGGCCTTGCTGAACCTCGGCCGGTCAATCCAGCCTGTCCAGATCCCACTGCAGAGCCATCCTACCCTCCCGCAGATCAACACTCTCACCCAACTGAGTGTCCTCTGCAAACACACTGGTAAGTGACCTCAATTCCCTTGTCTGTATCATCCATAAATATATTAAACAGGACTGGCCCCATTGCTGAGCCCTGTGGAACACCAGCTGGATATAAATGCATTCACTACCGCTTCTGGGCCTGGCCATCCAAATTGTTTTTCACTCAGTGAACAGTGCATCCACCCAAGCCACAGGCAGCCCATTACTCCAGGAGAATGCTGTTCTCTAGGAGAACAAGACTGTTTAAAAAGTAGTAAACAATAAATCGAGTTAGTCCATACCTGAGTCATTCCAGACTGGAGCTGTAAAGTTGCAGGCTGAGATATTGCTGGCTGTGTTACTGGTTGTCCAAGAGACTGTGAGCTTAAAGACTAGGATTTAAAAAAATTGTTCTATCATAAGAGAATGAAATTCATACTTGACATGAAGTATTTCTTTAAAGTGTCAAATTCAAAACAGCATCATATGAACATTTAATAGAAACTAGTAAATTGTCTCCTGAAATATCTAGCCATAATTATTAGAGAAGCAAGAGAACAAGAGCAATTGATTATCTACATAATATATACATGGTTTTTCCACTGCTAAAAGGATATATAAGCAGTAGGTCTAAAACAGAAATTACAACCACAAGTATTTTAGAAGTCTTAATTGTATTAAGGGAAAGACTTTTTCAACAAGTTTGGAAGTTGACACCTTTGATTTATTCTTAAACTAATGATTTTTAGAAATATGTACTTTAATAAGCATTCTGTTTATGAAGTGAATGCATTAGTTCACAGGAAAATCAGCACCAAGTACATAAACATGGCAATTTCTCATACTACCAAGATTTAAGAAAGGATATGGAAGTATTCACTAAAATTCTTAGTTATAAATTTGTATGAGTATTCTACAGAGACAGACACAGCATTACACTGGCAATTTTACATATACATATGTGTGTGTATTAAAAATCCAGAATCACAGAAAGCAGTTCTGTGTGAGTGAAAGCAGACATTCATTCACACTCTTGCAAATCCTAATGACAAAACCTAAATACATATATGCTAATTATTGTATTCCTTTAAAATCTAGTATACCAAAGTTGCATACTGATGATGCAATTCTAAGAGACAGATTCCAAGAGAAACTCTTACAGTTTAAATTGTGTTTTTAGAAGAAATAAAGCGTGTACAGATTTAATAAAGGCTTTTATATGTGAACTCCACCGTTTAGGTACAACATTTTTCTCTGAAGTTACCTGACTGCTCAGAGATGATCTTCTTTGTGCAGTCTTTTCATGACCAGACAAGCTTTGCCTTGGAGGAGTGCTAGTGTCCACTGTCATTTTAGTTGGTGTTGCTGACAATGTTGAGAGTTAGAACAGAAAAAAACATGTTAATTGTTATCTCAGTTCTATAATGCAATAATCTAATTACAGGAAGCTTTTAATGAATAAAAAAAACTGTTAAGGCTTGGACTCTTTTTTCCCCTGACTATCTACCAATAGACAGATTGAAAATAGGGCGTACTAGGGTCTGATACTGTACTCCTAGAAGTAAAAATCTTTTTCAGAGTAGTCTGCAGATCTCTGAACCATCAAAAAGGGTATTTTCACTTGCACACTTGTCATAAAATTATTATTCACTGCTAGTTATTCATTTAATTAAATTAAGTAGAGAAAGACTTCATTAGGAAGGCAAATCTGTTTTCAGCAGTTGGTGCTTACATGAATGATCCGATACTGCAGTATGTGAAGATTTTCTTGAACTCCTGGAGGAAGCAGAAGGTGTGGGGCTGGTATCAAACCTTTCCAGTGCTTCTTTGAGACTCACTGTGTTTATGTGATTGTCAGACCCAGAGTCCTGACTCTGAAGAGACACACATAAACAACAGTTACTTATCTAATCCAGCACACAATGTATATTTCTGTTAGAAAATATCTCAGACCGTTTTGTTTCTAATCAACCCCCTTACACAGGCGACCATGCAGAAGTAGTGGCCTGTTTGGTAAGTAAGCTCTGTTTCCATTTGAGCCTTTTATCCTTGGAAATCAAAGCTATATAAGCCTAGAAACCAAAACACATTCAGACTTAGGCCACAAACTGACAATTTAGCTGAAGACCTTCTGTAGCCAATCAATTCACTCTGAACAACTGTGTAATGAGTGAACTGCTTCTTCTTTTGAGAAAGGATGAGTTTGTTCCACTAGGAGCATCGACAGATGAAACTTGTGAAACTGCCAAAGGAAAACATTTCTGAACTGTCAGACTAAAACGTAACAGATCATCTCCACAAGCTGCCAATACTCATTGAGCTTCCAAGGCCACTAATTCAGAATGAATTTTGTATACTTTTAAGAAGTGGGACAGAGTCACACAGTTAAACAGCTCCTACTTTCCTATTGTGAATTCCTTCTTGGTGTGTTGACCTTGTTTTTTCAGATTATGGGTACTTCCAGTAAGGGAGACCATTTATTTAGGAATCTAATGCTGCAGAAATCAGATCTTAATAAAAACTTGTTATACCATGTTATAACTACATGCACATTAATTCCTGAAAAGAGACAGGTGTTACAGTCAGAGTACAGTTACACACGCTTTCTAGACTTCTTTGATCATCTTCAATAGTCACACTATTTAGAGATCAAATAACTATTTTATTTGGGGACAAACGGTACAAAACACTTTTTGCTGCTGTGTATTTGGTTGCATATTATTTTCAGTATGTGAAGATGTAAAATAAAATGATATAAAACACTCACTTTATCTGCTGTTATCTCTGGAAGAGATTCCTCAATACCAAGTTCTCGTCGTCTTTCTGCTCTAACTTCTGCATAACTAGAAGAACAAACCAAGGATGACTACTGTATCACAGGATGTTTTAAAAAATTCACCTCAAAGACCAAACTCCTCAAACCCACTTTGCTTATAAAGTATCCCAGGAAGTTTTCCAGTGATTCTTCACACTGCTATAATTTCTCTACCTCCAAAATACCATCAAGATAGCGCCCATACCAGTAGGATTACTTTAAAAAGTAACCTACCTTACAACAGTGTGCGTACAGACAATAAACTCTGGCCTAGAATTCCACTGGTGATACGTGATATAGTAATGAGTTTGCAGCCAAATCCATTGCTGTCCCTTTGTAAGGAATCTGTAGTAACATGACTTCCCTTTCCCATATTGCATTACTATAAAGATGAAAAATAAAGATTACTGTCTTGCCAGGTTGTAAATACTCCAATTACATAAAAAGAACATGATTTCCCAGATTCCCAGCCCAAACCCATGTCTAAATCCAGTATTAAGACAATGACTAAGAACAGGTTTGAAAATTTTTCACTGATTTTTGCACTTATTAAACTTTGCAAAGCCTTTTAAATGCTATAGGAAGAACTGGAAAAGTATTAGTCATAGAGCTGTGCACTCCAATTTACCAAAATGAAACCCCAGAATCGTAAGATAAAGTTAAATCTGTTTTGTAGTTCTGTATCAAAANAAAAAAAAAAAAAAATGGAACAGCAGTGTTGTAATAATGTCTAAAGAATGGAGTAAAGACACTTCACACAAAATATCACAAAATTTCACCAGAACATTTGTACAATTTAACAAACTTGCTCATTTTAATGACTTAGTTGTACTCACAATGCTCATGACATTTTGCCAGATTATCTAGATCATCCACATGATAATAATCATAGCCTGATGTTCCCAAAACTTCAAATGGAAGATAACCTATTATCGGAGGTGCCCTAATTAATAAAAAAATCAATGTCATTTTATTTTCACATGCATGAAAGAATCTCAAACAAACCAGAATTAAATAAGCTTTCTTGTTTACAGTATGTACTCAAAACAATTAGAAAAATAAACCCAACACAAGCTATGAACAGTTAATGCAGATTAGTGAACTCAAATATTACAGCCACCATCATGATTCAGCTGCTATTGCTACTACACAGAAGGAACTGCACCTGTGATCCAAGAATAGGAACTTCCATTCTAAGCTGTGTCTAGATGTGAACTCTTCGTTGGGTTCTTCAACAGTGCACATTTCCTACAAAGGAAAAAAATAAAAATCTCTTAAAACTGCGCTAGTCTAGTAGCTAAGCTCTTTCAAAATTCAGACTTACCTAAAGTTAGTAGATAATTTCACAATAGTTATAATGTTATTTTTAGACAGTTTCATTGGTTTTGCTTGTTTAGATGCTCAGTACCAAGGTAGAATCTAATCTCAGCTGTGGCAAGCTGATGCTCAGTTGATTTAAATTAACTAATCATGTCATGAGATTAAACTCAAACTCAGTATCTACAAATACAGTAGTACAAGCAAAAAAAACATAGTTCCTGCAGTTATGTTTTTAAATTGTAACACGCAAGAGAAGAGATAAAACATTCCCACCAGACAGTCATAGTCTGTGTTTATAATGGGTAAAACTCAACATTAGTAAGATGGACACATCACTCTGAGTTTAGGAATACGATTCTTCCCTTTAGTGAACACAAATTTCTCTAAATCTCTTTGAGTGCACAAACATGTACTTCAAGTAACACACTATTGTAATGTTTAGAACTCATGAGAAGTAAGAGAATGGCTGTATTTCCAGTACAACAAAACCTTAAGGTAATCTGCACATAATTCTAAATGTATACCACTCAAATGCATCCAGAGCATGTCAGTCATCTTCTACTGTAAAGACACCCCACTGAGTATTGTGCCTCATGCAGAGGCAGTCACAACACCACGCACCCCAAGCCAGCCAATTCCACTGCAAACTCCTCTAGTACTGCCTTACAAGAAGGAAGATGGATCATGGAACACATGCATACAAATACACCCCTCAGAGAATTACCTCAGAATTAGAGATAAGTAAATCTTTATTTTTTTGACATCTGCACACATTCATCATTTTTAGGAGCTTGCAATGGTATTCCCAGTGCCAGGAACACACTGGAATCTATTGATGATCAGGTACAAGAGTTTCCTTAAGACTGCAATGTGGAAGCTGCTGCTACACTGGCAGAATACCCCCAAGTGTGGACAGATGAGCACACTGCTGGCCCTGCAAACATTTGTAACTAAAGGAGTCTTGCAGAAAAATACAGTAGAAGACCAACAGAGGGACTACCTTCCTTTTCATTCTTTCAGCTTATAATCCAAAGAGTTCAACTGGATACTCTGGAGTTTTTTAAACAGATAGAAATTTTCTTTCTATGAAAGGAAAAAGCGACCATACCTAGGCAATGTTTCTTCCTCACCTTCATCACTGTAAAATCTAAAGACAATGACTTAGAAAATGATGAAACGATGCATGAATTCGATGGAGGCAAGGAACTAAACTCCAGGCACAAATTTATGACTCTTCATACGAATCCAGTCAGCAAGACTTAAGCTTCAAACCTGAAACTACCACTAGAACCCAAAGCTCATCAACTTTTCCAGAATTACAGCATTTAATAAAGCGCCACTCAAAGTAAGAGAAATGACAGAGCAAGAGTATATCCTTGATATATACTTTTGATTTGTTGTTTCTTTTGATCTATTTTTTTGGCACAAGTCAAAACAAAGGTAAAAATCACTGAAGTGCAGGCAGAAAAATCACAGTAAAAACATCATGGTTAGAGAGGAAATGGCAGCAGGTTAGTATCCAATTACTCAGTGCATTTATATTAATGATTAGCAGATATTCCACTGTAAAAAACCTCTGGGCAGAAGCCAGCTTGTTCAACAAGGCGTCTTGTTGAAGTTGCCAACAAGGCATCTAGAAAAGAAAGGACTTTCATTTGTAACAAAAAGCATTCTGGTAGAATCCTTTCCGCTAGATTAATCCTGCCTTCTTGATAGGATGTAATCATCAACTGGCCAAAATGCAAGACAAATGTTTTAAAGAATGTGTACAATCAAATGCCTTCACTAGGGAGCAAAATTTGTGACATGTTTTGTTACATTTGTAGGGTCATATGCATAAAATAAAAACATGAACTTTAAAGGTGCAAAAAGCATTCCATATCCTGAGAAATCACATTTGAAGGAAAAAAAAGACTCCAGAACCATATACCAACTGAAAAAAAAGAGTAAGTGACAGATGAGCAGGAAGGTTCTACTTGTAATAAGGCAAGTACTGAAACACACATCTCCTTACTGGCTGCATCATGCATTTGTTAGTGAAGTTACTGGGATGGTAAAATTCCTGACAAACACTCATTTGCTAAAGTCTAGTCAATGCTAGCCTCACTAATAACAGAAGGTATCACAAATATAACACGTATTGCTCCTTGGGCACTAAGGGCTCAGAGGTTCAGGTACAGGAATGAAACTTTGGCCAGAGTACAATCTGTAAGGCTCTAGCCTGCAGGAGACTGAGACACCTGAAGATCATAAATGGATGTTCCTCAGCTTCCAAAAGTAGGAAACATTATAAGTTTTACTATGAACTAACAAGAATTTCAAAGACAAAAGCAATTGCAAATGTCAGGTTGCTCTGTTTTCCACAATTATTTCATGAAGCAAAAATCCCACATATCACATCTCTACCAATTGTAGGCATAACAGGAAGAATATTTTTTAGACCTGCATGGGAAGAAAAGTGTCAGATGAAAGGTTTCCACAGCTTCAAAAAGAACCCCAAAACTTTCTCTGGCATGGAATCTGGAGAGACAAAATTCCTATTCAGTCTGACAGAACTGAAGAAATTTCTATGATTACTCCACAGGCTCCCTACTATGCCTTTGAAGTGCAAAATATATAAACCACATTTTCAGAAGCTACTACCAAGGGTCTTCAGCTTAAGACATCAGTGCTTTAAACTTAAGATGCAGAATGTTTAAATGTTCGGAGTTCTTGTACTACAGACAATAGCTTAACACTGGGCCACGTGCAATTCATGGCATTACTTTACAGCTGAATTGCAAAAACAAAGGTTAGATAGCAGACTATCCTGAACCTGGATTCATATATTTGTATGAAACATATAACTGGAATCACAATCAAAGACTATACTGTACTGAGTATTTATTTTGGCTGATTTTGGAGAGAAACAGAATTATACTTACAGAACTACAAGTATCATATGCATTTAATTCTAAACTTGGAAAGGCACCTTTGCATTGTACATTAGCAGCTAAGCAAAATGTTAGGTTTAAACCACTGAGTTACTGAACAACTGCACTGAAACAAGATTTTTATTACCTCAAACCCAACTCTTCAATACTGACAAGTAATGTAAGCTTTCATTAAGCCCTCTGAGATGTACTTCTGTGTCAAACTGCAGAAAGATCACCAGCAACAAAAAAAATCACATCCAAGTTTCAACTAAAATTAATAATTTCTCCAGTGAAAGTGGCCTCTCAATGTAATCTTTCAGATTGTTTAAGTTCATCTTGCTAAATTACATTCCTGTGGATTTTGTTGAAATTTGTTTCTTGAATATTTCTTTTATATTACTATTTAAAATTAGTGTTCACCATAACTTTGTTTGATACTTTGCATAAAACTTGGTCTATCTGAAGTAAGAAACAGACACTTTCAGTTTCATATCATAAAATTCCTTATGGTTTTCATTAATATTTTAAATCTTGTGTGCATTCTCTCTGAAGTTTTCCCATTCAGAGTCCATTGAAGAATCATATCAAAGTGATTTCATTTGTACATACCTTGATAAACTGAGGTGTAGCTAATCTAACTGTGGCTACAAAGCAAACTTTCTCTTCATATGAAGGCCGGTGTGATCTCTGAATAGTTCCTTCAAAACCATTGTGCGCTGAGTTGGGAACTGGGGGCAGACAGAGGAGATGACAACACAGATGACAATGTAAGTATGGAGGAAAATGGCAGTAATATCAGAAGAGAAGTGGCCCAATATTTATCTCTGGTTTGCTGGTAACTTAACAGGCATTAAGAAAAATGTAACATATCTACACTTACATGCACAGGAATAGTACCGTAGTAGTAGGAGTAGTTACATAGTAGTAATGGGAACACAACCATCAAGTAACTACAGTTAATATGGTATTATTACTGACAAAGCATTTTTAAGAAACTAGGAACAGTTCTAATCCTTGCTAACTGATACAAATGACTGGATTACACTTTCTTCCAAAATAGCTTTAAATTTTATATTTTGTATCAGATTTTGCTTTCTTTTTTGAAGTCTGAGGCAAGTACATATTTTCTCAACTTCCATCACATTTAAGCAACACATTCTGAAGAAATATCAAGTAACAGAAGAATCAAAGGCACAATTATGGAAGAGAAAGAATCAGGATACTGAGCTCAGAACAAATTCCACTTACTGAATCACTGAGATGGAATCACAAGGAGGCAAAGGATGGACTAGACCTTCAAACAGATTAACCTTATCTTCCACTTCCAGCAGTTACCAATTTAGTTCATATTTACTAAGGTCTAGAGATGGTGATTTCAAAACACTGTGAGGCTTTTCAAAGCCTGACTGGTTTTAATTCAGCTCTAGATTAGAACTCCTACTGAAGTTTCCTCATGCGATTTCATCTTACAGGTTCTTGCTCTTTCCATCAGAAAGAAAATATGCAGTTTCTTTCATTTTTATCTTAGCCCTTGTCTTTTGTTCTTCAGAGTTTGTCCTGCTGTGTAAATTAGATTTATAAACTGCTTCGTGCTTTTGTTGCTCTGCTCTGAACTCTCCAACTTCTTTACTTTTGACAAATAAGTATCAAAAACTGGATAAGGACATGCAAGTGCAGTGAGATTATTTCATGTGATTTAGACTATATTTTAGAAAGGCTTTTGCATTTTCCTAGCTTGGTGGCCGGTCAAGGTGATTTGGTCTTGTTGAGTTTACATTCCACAGTAACTCCTTTTCCTAAAGGACTACTATGTAGCTGGCTGTAACCATCCCTGTTCATACAATTTGATATTCCTAAATGTAGAAACTTCCATTTTTTCTTAGACAAATTTTCTGGGGTTTTAGCCCAAAATAATTTCTAACTTTGGGGATAAATTCTTCTCTTGTTTTCAGTGGATTATTTCAGAACTGTTCCATTTTTCATAACTTTAATGAAAACACTGATCAAATCCAGAAGTTGTCAATGAAAATTATACTTTGATGGTGGACACTGGTAGCCTTTCCAATCAGTTTCTGCAGCTACTCTCCAGCAAATTCAATTAGCATGTGCTTCCCTTACACATCTGTAAGAACAGAGTGTGATAACAAAAACGTATTTTACAAGTCCATAATTTATTTGTGCTTTATCCTCATATCCACACAGTGTATTTCTTTTTGGTAGAAGAAGCTGAACAGATTTGATGCTATTTCTATCTAAAAAATCCACAGTGGTTGCCATTCACTTCCCTGCTAGCTTCCTGAAACTCATATACAGTTTAATTATTTGTTCCAGAGAATTTCCAAATATTGAATTGCAACCAGTAAGTCTGCAGTTTCCCAACTCCTCATTACAAGACTAGCATGATATTTGACCTTTTCAGGACTGTTTTTTGTCCTTCCTATAATATTAGATAACTGCATTAATACTCAACCTCTTCCCATTCTGTGAGAGAAACACTGGTATCAGATAAAAAACCCCACAGATTTATTTACAACATAATGGTTTTTTCATAATATTTTTGGGTGAGCTTTCTAAGAATCTACGACTGATCACACTGCAGAACCCACTTGGACAAATAAACAGGCTTCTCAAGTAAATAGTCAGCACAGCCTGCCCAAACAGGGATGCAGTACAGAGGAAGAATATTATACATAGCTAATAAAAATAATTTCAATGGAAGGGAGTAGAAACAGCACAGAAAACTGTATGGCCCACCCACTTATCTGAGTGGTAACTCCTGTCCTGTGAAAGCACAGAACTGAAATGGGAGAAAACCTACATTTTCCTTCCCAGTTGCCTGTGTAATGAGAACTGCAGGTACTCAGGACCACTTACCTTCAAGTTAGTCACCTGCTTAAATACGGCTTACACTGAACTAAATCCAGACTCTTTATTTTAACACACTTGCTTAAATTTCTCTCGCATTCTTTTAAACAATGCTTTACAAAATACTTGTTTTCTTTAACTGAAAGCATTAAGCATAATTACTGCATTTTGCATTCAAATACACGGACTTGTAATACCAGATATTACATTATCTTCTTTTCCATTACATCAATATAGAAGGGATAAAGCTGCTTCAAGATCTTCTTTTGAAAGCCTGATTTTAGTTCACCTACATTTTGCACCATGGTCCCAAGCCAGTTTAGCTGTGGAGCTGCCTACTTATTCCATTCCAACACTGCCAAAATTACTTACCATGATTCAAACACTTGAAATTTCCTATAAATTTTACGTATTCATATGTAGGTTGCTCTTTTGGATCTATTGTTCCTCGCAGCATATGGCAACAGAATTCTAGCTGATTTTTTGCTAGAAAAGAAAATAAACAGAGCAATAGGCTATATGCTTGATGAAGCACACAGGCAACATGAAATGGAAAGTAGGAATAATTAGACTGAATACATATTGAGGTACTGTAAGTGTAGTGATTACAGCTGGCCACAGTGATGCCTTGGAGTGGCTACCTAGAACAGAGGCTTGACAAGATTGAGAGAATAAAGTGGGTATTTATTAAAGGCCTTCAAACAGGGACACCTTGGGCAGTCAGAAGCCTTCCAGGGAACACACCCAAGATGGACAATGGTCATGAGTTTTTTCAGACAGATATAGGTTTGGTCTATTTACATATCAGAGGCTAATTCTCCAATTACAGCTTCAGGGAATGAAGTCATACACCCCCAGTCTGCTCCCTTCAATTCACTTTTGCTTTCCAGGGCCTGAGGCTGTAGAGGTATCCTTGAATCTCAGGCTTAGAGGGACTGTTTTGTCTGATCAAAATGTGAAGACAGTTACTAACACTTTATATGGAGTTTAGAGTTATGCACTAATGCAGGACAAGATTTGAAAAATATAAAGGCTAAAATCTTAAGGCATCAACAGTGTTTGCTTTTAACCAGCATGACAGTAACTAACCTGAAGAACTGCTTTAGATTTTGTGCACAAAGGGCTTGATTTATTAGTGACATTAGTGAAAACCTCTGAGAACTTTAGCTGTATAAAAGAAAACACTCTGAACTTAAGTTCACTAAAGCACATGCTCCCAAACTCCATTAGGCTGCTATGTATTTATACTTGCCAACTGCTAAAACTGTCTAAATAGAAGCTCTATAAACAATACAAACATTTCTAATACACAGGAAAGTTATAAACTTTCCTGTGTATTAGAAAGACTGCAGGCAATATAACTTTGAAAATTCTACTCTAGAGCAGGGATGACACTAAGTAACACTCCTGTTCTTCAATGCTGAAGTATATTTCTCTGCTTAAATAACACTGGAAAAACTGATCATGTGAAATTCCAAGTAGATAGTTTTAACACAACTTCTGTACTTGTTTTATTGGGATAGGGTTAATTTTCTCCATAGCAGCTCACATGGTGCTCTGCTTTGGATTTTGACTAGAGCAGTGCTGCTAACACAGGGATGTGCCCGTTATTGCTCAGCAGCACTTACACAGGGCAAAGGCCTTCTCTTTATCTCGCTCTGCTCAGCTGGCGGGGAGACCAGGGGTGCACAAGCAGCTGGGAGGGGACACAGCAGGGAGAGCTGAACTAAGGGATATCCCATACTGTATGGCACTGTGCTCAGCAATAAAAGCTGGGGAAAGGAAGAAGGGGGAGACATCTGGGTTTGTGTTCCCAAGTAGTCATCATACATGACATGGCCCTGTTTTCCTAGAGATGGCTGAACAACTGCCTACCGAGCAGACAGAGCAAAATAACTCCTCGTTTTGCTTTGCTTGTGCAGACAGCTTCTGACTTCACCTGTTAATTGGCCTTTATCACAACCCACAAGTTTGCTCACTTTTACTCTTCTGATTCTTTGCCCATCCAACTGAGAGAAGGGAGTGAGTGGCTGTGTGGGGCTGAGTCACCTACAGGGGTTAGCCCCAAAATAACTACTTACATTTTAAGTATTCCGGTGTCAAGGAATCACTTTCCAGCAGATGAGAAGACAGTATTTTATAAATTTCTGAGTGTTCCCCCTCTGGGATAAAATTAAATATACTCTGATCCACAAGATCAGACTGAAAGAAAAAGATTTTATAAGCATTAATTCAAGATAGACAATATCACAAAGCCTACTATTTTAATGCAAAACAATTCCACAGTTCATTACTGACTCAACAAAGCCACCTGCTGGAATATATAATAATATTTTGCAAGGGAAAAAACCTTACTCTGAGATGCCTGCCCCATGAGGAGTGGTAAATGAATTCCTTGCTTTGATTCACTTGCATACATGGCTTTTGCTTTACCTATTAAACTGCCTCTATCTCAACCCATGAGTTTTCTCACTTTTACCCTTCCAATTGCCTCCTCCATGCCACTCAGGGGTGATGAGTGAGCTGCTGGGTGAGGAGGAGTTGCCAGTTACCATATTTTAAAATCAGCTCCATAGCTATGTACACAAAACTGTGAACAACAGAGATGGATGCAGCAAAACTGAACAACGGATTACATGCATAAATGCATTTGGTTAAGTAGTCAAAAAAAGAGGAATCATAAAATGTATGTTTAGAATTCATAAATCACACCTAAAAGCAAAGAGCAAATGTGCCTCTGAGAACCTGGCTAATTCTACTAAAAGAAAAAATACAAATCACAATTAACTGTATATTTTAAAAAATTCTCAGACTGTTATCATGCATACCGTAAGAGAATTTGTCTCTTACAACAGTAATACAACTGGCTTTTAAAGAGAATTTGTCCTTCTCTTCTAGAAAAGTACTCAATTTAATTCATCAATTGTTTGCACTAATTAATTAGCCTCACTTCAGAATAACATTATTCAAAGGTAACTTTAAAAATTAGAATGTTACATGTACCAGTGAGCATTGTCACCCAGATTAAAGATAAGTGAATATGATAAATATATTGAACTTAAAAAGTAGAACTAGCAGCAATGTATTTATCTGAGTGTTTTGTCAAGAAAGAAGTAAAAAAGTAGTTAAAAATTTTCAATTATTTACATTTTTACAATACCCTTCTGACTCATGTAGAGTCTGTGAACTCTAAAGGGTTTCCTGCAATCAACTATGTTACTTCAGTTCCCTTGAAACTGATGCTAGGCACCTCACAATCCTTTCTAACAAAATCATGACCACATTCTGCATTTCCAAAGGAAATGTTTAAGAGAGAAGACAGACCAGTAGGAAGCAGTTGTGCTGATGCTTTAATGCATGCTTTAAAACAAAGCATACATCTGTCCTTCAATGCCAAAAAGGCCAACAATTAATTAGTACTCATATCAGAACACAAATCAACCACACACAAACTCATATGTTACTGAAAGCAATTAGTTACTTACTGGCAAATGTTCAAGTAAGGGAGTTATACTTTCAGACACATATATTATATTTCCATCTGTCATAATTGCTAAAAAAAAACCATCAAGAGCCTGAAATTAAACATAATGGGCAGTTAAATAAAAAGGGAACAGAGCATACTAAAAATGTAAAGCTACATTCAATAAAGAAAATAATGTAGACCAATTTTAGTTTAGCTTATTACAGAAATGGGAATTTCTTTCCCTACCAAAATTCCTTAATCTTGTTTTTACACTAAAAGGATTAAAATTTCCATACTGTTCTGATGTTAAATAATCTGTGGTTTCAGAAGAAAGTACATCTATAGACAGCTACTGTTTTCCTCAACTCCCACTCTGCCTGCCTGTTATTCTTAATTCTGTCACCATTTTAGACCTCAGAAAGCTCATAAAAATGAGGTAGAGACAAAAGCAAGATGATGTGGGAAAACTATGAGAAGAACAAGTAAAAGAGCCATCAAAATCAATGAATTTTAGTATTTAAAAATCTCAATACTCCTAATGTCAAAAAAAGAAGCTTGCAGTGAGATTTTATTGAAACTTGAAATCTGTGAGATAGAGTTCTGATTGCCTTATCTTCGACTGAACTCAAATTTCTTTCCTCTGAATACAACACAACGTTTCAGTTGAAAGCTACCAACAAAAGCATGACTGAACTGTATTTCTAAACAGGAAATTTTAAAGCTCAAATCTTCGAGAAAAACTCTTATATCAGAGGGATTTTTGTTTTAAATTTTTAAAAACCAAAATCCAGAACTTTTTTTGTATCTGTGCATCAAAGTAAAGGTTTAACTATGGAATGAAAATGAAAAAGTGTTTGTTAATTTGTAATATTTTTCATTTAACTATTATTAAAAATGGCTTCACTAACAAGATATAAATTACTTATGGTCATTTTCAATGAAATAATACCTTAAAGTTTCTTTCTGGTAGTTTTGTAATTATTCATATAATCTTCAGCAAAGTAATGCTCTCACACCAGTTTTGAAAAGCATAGCAAGTAAAGAAATTAAACACTAATTGCTCACAAGTTACATGGATATCTTATGCCTTTTTCATAATTAGGATTTTAATTTATGCATAATAATTCTTTCTCTAGTACCTTCCTTATGTTGATAACTTAAAATATCCACTTGGACAGTAAACATGCTCATTTACAGACTTGCTCTGTTACTATGTTTTTTTAATTAAAAACGTAGTTCAAAGAAAATCTGCTTTTCTGAAACAAAATTCTGAAACTCTGAATACATAGGAATTTTGATGGTTTATCTTCATGAAAACATACAGTTACAACACAAATATAAGAATAAAAGGTATGTAATCAAACTGAAAAATTTCATAATGGAATAACTCCTGGCAAGGAATTATTCTACTCCCAGAAAAACAGAAATAATATACCTCTAACATTAACTGTGTGAACTCTTCATTACTAAGGAATGTTGGTTTCCAGTCCTGTCGAATTTCACTGGCATCTGATTGTGCAGTAATTTCTACAACCAAACACACACACAGTATAAGGATTAATACTTCCAAAAGCCATTTTTTCCCCTAAGCTACATATACATAGTTAAGAAACAGCAGAACATTCTCCTCTGTTGTTCATTCATTACATACAGGCATTGCTTCTTAAAAAGAAAACAAATCTTCTCCCATGTCATAATTAAATTGTCTTTTCTTTCCTTCAACCAGTTTGTACTACAGTCCTGTCAGACTTCAAGGTAATACTGAAGTAATGGACTTAGATAATGAAAAAATAGTACTCTTTCCCCTGAGACTATAATAAAATGTTTTCTTAAGAGTGCTGTTTACAAAGATTTAGAAAGCCAAAATTCCTGATCTGTTTATATCATTAAAATGGCTAATGCTCAAGTATCTTGGCAAATCCTTGTCATTCTAACCCTTGCACAAAAATTGTCATTGTCCTCTGTCTTCTTTCTGATCTTTTCTGGTCGCATTTTAAAAAGAGTAGTTTTTCAACAAAGATTGTTGAGTGCTGCATGACAGACTCCACTCTAGAATTCCTGACTGTTACAAACACACAGATGAATTTGGACACAGACAAATCTTAAGCAGAGATTTCTGCAGGAGTTGAGAAACACAGAGAGTAACTTCCATACAGAGGTGAGAGAACCACCACCTGCTAAGCAAAGCCTGACCCTGGGTTCTCAAAGCGACGCTTCCTTATCAACTGATAACTGAAACAACAAGAAGTGAGACCTCCTAGCACTTCAGTTTTGATGATAACAAGGGCATAACAGAAGTGCTGGTTGTAAGAACGTTCTTGGATAAGTAATCAAGTTTTTAGACAAATCAAAAGAACTAAACTAATTCTTAAAAGTTTTTGATTTTTAAAGGACAAATCTGTACGCAGATCATACGCTAGTCTTAGTTCAGATGGCTTAAAGAGCCAGAAAACCTGGAATCGAGTTAAATATGCAAAGGGCCGGAGCAGTTTGTAATTTTGTTTAACACAATGAAGGAAGAAAACTTTACAAAAGAGCTTTAGACTTTACTAAAAGAACAGCAAACAACAGCAACGTCATGCAAGAAACTGGCCAAAAGTGGAAAGCTGCAAGAAGAGGTGAAAAAAAAAAAAATCAACAAATAAGACTTTCCAATTATCAGATCTCACAAAACATATGAATTCATCAGGCTCTTCCAATCTGTTTTGAAATGGTAGCACAAAGCTGAAAGAGTGGGCTGGAGAATAAAGGAAACCTAAGTATAACCCCAAATGTAGCTTTTCAGTCAGCACAAAGATACTCAACACTGAGGGGCAAGTCAAAGGACACAAAAATGAAAAGCTCTGCCACCGAAGTGGAGGCAAAATTCCAGGAACTTAGTGCATTCATTCCACAGAACATAGATAATCTTCACTCTAAACTGGAAAAGTCTGATTCATTGGCTCATTCTGGCCCTTATAACCATCCTACTTCAGAATTAAAAAGATTGTCTTTTGCATTAGAATGGATTTACACTAAATAAAAGCTGAACTTCATGCCTTAACCACCCTGAAATACCACAACTACAGGTGTTTTTTTCCATTTTCCATCATTAGAGCAAGTATGATACAGGCAAACAGAGCTGAAGTAACAGAAAGAACCCCTTTCATTTGGTCTAGAAGTCTGCCAGAAGGTTGCACTCATAGATAAATGGCAGTAAGGTCACTCCTGAGCTAGATAACAGAAAGAGGAGCATAACCAAACTTGCACATTAAACTTCAGTCTTCAAGTTCTGTATCTGAAGTAACTCTACACCACCACTGAGAATTCTCAAAGGAAATGGCTAGCCAAGCCAAGATCTGTAGCATTTCTCTGTGCGTTGTAGCAGTATCAGCCTACTATCTGCAATTATTCTACCTGCAACTAAATTCCTAAATAGTATTTACTAACTTAAAAATATTTCTTGTTTACAAATTCAAAGAAAGATGATAAGGCAGTATTAGTTAAGGAGAAGCTCCCAGTGATGTGATTTCAGTGTATTTAGCCTCCTGTATTTTCCCAGTGAGAAACAGAATTCACATTGGCCAAAAACCAACTCCGATAGTTCAGCTGGAGCTGGTGCCAGAGTACCAAGCTTGGATAATGTGTAAATAGTCCAGAAAGAACCAGAAGCAATGCAGGTAAATCCTAGTGGCTGAACACAGTAGGAATTCAACCATAAAGCAGCTACTCAGTTCTGAACAACCTGTTTACTGCTAGGTTACTCGGCTTTATTGTAACATCCAAGCACTTCAGGAGATACAATATTCTTCTGAACTTTGCCAAGATTTTGTCCAAAAACATTTTAATGTGAAACACTGCACAGCAATGCTAGTAACCACAGGCAGCCAGAGCTTTAGGGAACTTAATATGATGTGCAGTCACACGGAGCTGCATTCTGCCATACCAAGTGAAGAACAAAGGTACCATGCCCTAAAAGGCAACCACCTCCAAAGCTGCTTTTTGCCCCTCTATTAAAAAGAAAAACCACAAAAAAAAAAACCCCAGAAAGCACTTTGAAGAAAAAAATATGACTGGAACTGCTGGCTGGCTGACACAGGTTTGTTCTGCATTCTATATTTTATGTCAGGAATCACCAAAACAAGATAAAATAATTTTGAAACAGAAGCGATTTTCACAAAGGCCTTATAACCTGAAGAACTGAATTTTACGGAAGAGGGGCCTTCAGACTGCTTTTCTTTTTGTTATGAGACATACGTATCTCAGAGAATTAAAACAGCATAATCAATATTTAGTTGGAAAGAAAACCCCCAAATCTATGAATTCTCATACAAATTATACCCCCCTCCTTTTTCATTAAATTATGTTTACAGTTTTAATAGCAATATTCAGTACACATTTGGTGTTACTTAGAAACATAACACTAATGGAAGAGATGCACTAGGGCATGGAAAAACATTTCTCATACCTTAAACTGACACACACATACTGTTGATAATTACCTAACTCCTAACTATTCATCCACTAAACAGCTTTACTTATTTTATAATCTTATAGTTACTTCTTTTGACCCTACTGCTTTCTAGGTAGTATGTATTCCAAGAAATTACCCAAGCAAATTATTTAATTAGCAAAAAGAGTCCATTTTCTTCAGTTTTCATCTTATTTTTGGCAGTGTGAATCACAAGGTGCCATATTAAGAACAAGTGTAGGAGCAGGAACAGGGATTTTTATATATATAATATCTAACAGCCGTAAACAAGCGTATACTTGGTGGATGAAGTTTTTTCATGACAGAAATAACAACCTGTAACAAACTTCAGTACATCATATCTGGGTATATGCCACCATCAGCTGATGCAAGCAGCCAGAGGAACAAAGCATAGCAAGGATGTTCAAGGATATTGATCATTTTGACATTTCACATGATCTTTACAGAATAACATAGACATACACACACACACACTTATACATCCATGGGTACATTTTAAAATTTTGAAAGTTTAACTGAAAGTATTTATAGATTTTACTGGCATTTTTATCCCAGCTAAAAGGAAAAAATAACATGCCAAAATGCCCACACTCCTGGTCTCTATGCCCCTGTATTTCACTTTCTCTTGTCAAGCAACCAATCCAGAAACACTGCTGGAAACCACAATGCCCTATTGCCTTATCACCTTTGTTTAAGCAGCCAGTTGTGCAGCCACTTGACATGACAAGAAGGAGCACTAACTTCCCTCCGACTAGCTTTTCAGTGATTTATCTTTCTTCATGCAGAACCCAGAAAGATGCATCAACTGTTCAATGCAGGCTTATCTAAATAACCAAATAAGTATTTCCAGCAAGTACTTCCACTGAAATGGATCAGCAGTTTTTCTGTGAAACAATACTTCAACAACTTGTACCAACGTCTGTCCAGAAGAAAAAATGTTGAGGTTATTTAAAAAATAAATCTTCGTTTTGTGAAACAGATTTCATTGACAACTATGGGACAAAACAAATACTACTGGCTTTTATTAAGTATTAGCAGAAACAAGTCTAAAATCTCTGCTACCTAGATGATCTTAAGAATCTCTTTCTCAGGAGCACTTCACATTTTTTGACAAATTCCTTAAAGAAGCCAGAAATTTTTAATATTTTATGTAATAACTGAGTATAACATAAAAAATTAAGAATTTATAAATAAGGTTTATTGTTACCTTTGTGCTTCCGTAAAAAGTCGATGCTCTTCTGCAGCACAGTGGATTTATCCATCTTCCGAGCATTACCTGGAAGCATGGAACCCAACTCTTTGATAAGGACATTAAACTGATCTCGACGTTTCTTTTCAGACTTGTTTCTAGACACTCTGAAAAGCAAATCAGAAAATGTTTTATAGAAATTATGGGACCTCCTTATAAGCTGCATATTACTACTGCCAGGTTCCTGATGCAAACTGCCCCTTAAGAATTTCTGCTGTGTAAGTGTCACAAAAACACCTACTCCATATCTCGGACACCATTCTTGAAGAATGGCTTCCTCCTCAAGGAAGTGAACCCTTTTCAAAAAACAAATAACTGAACCACAATTATAAACATAAAATACATCTGAAAAAAATCACAGTAGAAGAAATGCTGTTGAGTAATAAGTTTATGTGCAAGAGTAACATTTTACTGTTGAGAAATCACACTGGTATGTTAAAGTGGACAAGTATAGCAATATTGCATTATATACAATATTATAACATTTCTTAGCTTTAAATAACTTTGAAATTTACCTTTTTGCTTTATCTTTGTCATCTTCTTCCACCAGCCCATCAAAAATGCTTCCGTCATTTCTGAAAGAAACAAAAAGAAATAAATGTTGGAGTAGAAATTCCTCTCCTTTGAAGTCAAATCACAAAGAAGGAGGAAGGGGAAAGAGCTGACTATTCACCATCATCATCTCTGTTACATCAAGAAAGCAAGGAGCTGTTTTACTGTGATGTCTCACGAGGACCATCATCAGTAACCTAAAGCTAAGTCTTCTATGTTCTGCTTGCATTTACTAAAGAAGAAGCAAAAAAACTTTGTATTTCTAACACAACTCAAAGGATTCTCAGACTGTTTCTCAAAAGAACTTACAGCTCTATACAGACACTTAATTGAACAATGTTTAAATTTGGTTTTCTATGTTCTTGATTACTTGCATTACACCTTACCCTTTTGAAAACATGGGAGAGACAGCTAATTTATTTTTACTTACTGGCAATTTCTATTCCACTCACTGAAAATGTATTTTTCTTAAATTCTGAAATATTGTTAGTGGAAGAGACCCAAGGAATATGCTGTACTTCATCCACATATGTTATTTCATAAATACACAATTAATACCAATGTTAAACACTAACTATTCATTATTTTGCTTCCTCAGTATCACATAACTTTCTTACCTTGACAACTGTCCATCTACTGCTAAAGAGGTGTTAAAACACCAAAATAAGAATGTGTTTTCCTCCATCCTAAGATGCCTCAGTATCCTTCATACAATTCCTTTGTTTCACTTCCTTTTGCATTGAAATTCAAGTCTAAACTGTTCTTCTGTTTTCCAAAACTGCTGTATAACAGACTTTCATATGTTATTTCTCTAACTTCTCCCTGCTTTCAGTCTGTTTAGTGCTGTCCACACTGACCTCTGTGTGTTTATCCTGGAATTTCTTATCCTGATGTTTCCTTCCCTTAAGCCAAGTAACCTCTCTAAAATGCTTACCTCATCTCTCTGATTTATAAACCATCAGGCAATTGTACTGTACATTATGAGAGCTGTCGATGTTAGGGAGTTAGGGAGTTACTATTTTGTATGCTACTACATAAAGCTTTTAGAAAAAATACATATATTTAAAAGGCAGAAGTTTCAGTGAGATGCCACAAAAATTTCACTAGAAGAACTGACAAGTTAGGTAAGCATTATAGAAGTTTTACCCTTTGCTTTTATTCTTATTTTTTTCAATTGTGTTTAACTTGATGTAAATTAGATGCAAGTTTTATTTCCCAAAGTCTCAAAAATGATAATATACAGGATATTAAGTAGAGATGTTCACCTAAGCTGCTATGAGAGTGCAGCTCAAGGAATCAAGCAGAAAGAATACCTCAGCTATTACTTTTCCCTTGAAATAGGTTAGCAGGTCACTTTACTATCATCCACAGCAACACTAATCATTTAAATGTATTTGCTTTTCTTAATCAAAAACTGAAGTACTAAAAAAATTAAAAGTTCAAGTAAACATTAAGAATCAGCTCAACTTGCACAGATGTTGTTCCATGGCTGGAAACAAGTAATGCATTTTAAGATTAACCTCAAGCAATTGAAATCACTATTTTGAGTGACTTCAAAATGACACATCTAGCAACTACCAAATTAACCTGCGTAAGTGAACATCTAAATGTATTAACCACACAAAAAAGACTAATAAAGAAAGAACTGAACAGTAATTCTCACAAAACTCTCCATTATCTGTTAACATACCTGTCTGCAATGGAGCTCATTTTATGGGTGCTTATGGTAAAAAACATAACATATCACACTTTAGTCTTGTGGTAGACATTTGTACGCTTGCCTGTAAGAGAAGAAAAAATATCAAAACGTGACTGAGGGAAAAAAATGTGTTCTTCATTAGAGCATACTGATATTTTTATTTGCTCCTAATCCTCCCCTCTCTTCCAACATTCTGCTCTGCCCCCCTACCTTCTCTAAAGCAGTCTCCATTACCAGCATAATCTGGGCCTTAATATCTCATTTTACATGACAGAGTTCAAGAGAACATTATTAAAGGCTACAGTAAATAAGTCTGTACTAAACCAACACAAACCTTTCTATGACTCTGAATTCAGATATAGCTTTTAATTTTTATTTTAACTTTTTCCTAAAGAACTCTCATAAGTTTGAAGGTGGAACAGATGTTAAATACACTTAGTGGTACATTCTATTTAGAAACACTGCAAAAAGAAAGCATTTGGGATATAGTACTTCACAACTGTAATTTATTCTTACTGTACTTTTTCTTAGGCACATTGTTATGAAAAGATAACCAAGATACCAATTAGAATGTGATCTCTGTACTGTGAGAAATTCAATCTGACCATTTTTAAAGTGGTCATTTACTCATTACAGGAAGTTTTTGGTTTTCCGGATGTGCATTTGACTTTGAGTTAAGAATGTGAACAAAATACTAATAGTGAGAGACGGAATATAACACATATTATGAAAAAAGCTAAATTAAAACATAAAATAATAGAATTAAACCAGTTTCTTTCATATGGAAAAGTCAGTTGTTAGAGACTGCTCAAATGGAGCAGCAAGACTGCAACATTGGCAGTGATTAGGGAACAACTGCATGCAGCAAGTTTTATACGAGCTGAACTTGCCGATCTTCAGGAATTTTTAGTAGGCTACAAACTTAATAGTAAAAAGGCTATTTATTTCAAATAAGATGATCTTAAGTCTATTTAGTGACTTGATTTTTTCTGAGAAAGATCTTTTTGTTTCTGAGAGTACTAAAGCCAGTAGAACTTGCAGTGTCAATACCATAAGAGATATGGCAGCAAATGCCTGATGAGGGAACTGAGGAAGAAAGACTGTGATGCAACCAAACTGTCTCTGCATCTACAACAGCCACATACCATGTGGGTTTCCTTCACAAGAATGACATTTTTCACCACAGTTTCATAACTTGAGTGCAGCAGGAAAGTAAGTAGGAGAGCTGTGTTGCAGCAGAACCTCTTTCAAGGTACATCACAAGGCATGCTGGGGTTTCTGCCCAAATGCCCCACTTCTTCAGTTAGTACACACCACCTTTGTCTTGCCTTCACCCTCCAAAATCTAGTGCTTTCAAGACACACTGGCAGCAAACCACTTGTTCCCTCCAATTCTTCAAAATAACAACTAAACTGCCCGTACTGACAAATTCAATTCCTCAAACTAGTTGGCCAAGTAACAGAGTTGTGCCATTTGAAAACCAACCATAAATGGCATGAGAAAAGTAAATTATGAGGAAGTGTCTATTTGAATTTTTGTCAAAAGTGCGCAACAAGAGACAGGCTGCTCAGCAGTGAAAGCTAACTACCATGACTGGCATGGAACTAAGTTTACAATCACGACAAAAGCTATAAACTTGTTTTCATTTAGCTTACATGGTAAGCACTAATACAGCTATGCACTAACTGCACTTCTAACCCTACGTTAATTTTTATACAAAAATGGTACCTAAAATTATAGGGATCAAGAACAATACGAAACTCTACAAGACAAATTATACACTTTCCCTAATCTGCAAAAGAAAAACATCTGTACAGCTAAATACAGAAAACTTTTACTTGTGACACAACTGACATATTCATTATACAGAATCAGAATTTAAAAGTCTCTATTTTTCACTTTAACAGAGCACTCAATTCCCAGAATTCAACAACATCATTCATTACAATATATAGATCCTATGTCTGAACAGACAACCTAGATCTGGTATCCAAGACAAATAGTTTAATATCCTGAAAAGCATAGGAAATGCACCTGTAGCACACTTCAGGTTTCTTATCTTTTTAAGGCCTGACCCTTCTGTCTTTGCATCCAAATTTGCAAGACACTGAACACTCTCAGTGCTTATACACGCCAAGGATAAGAGTGAAGAGGGAATGTCACCAAAACCAGTCTAGTTGAAAGTAAACACTAGGTAAATAAAAGACTGCCTATTTCTAAGATTCAAAATAAGTCATGTTCTGGAGAACAAAGGACACTACTTAACACTGCTACTCAGCCCGTCAGCATTGATAACGGAAAGCCATGGGAATCTTATTAATTATAAGAACACAGTTTTACCTTTTACACTTTGAGACTTGTTAAAGTATGAGGTTTAGGGATGAAACCTGGTTCCTGTGAAGAACAGTGTGGAGTTAGGTGTATCCTCTTCTGCAGAAAACAAATTCCGAACTGTCAAAAAATAACAATGGAGAGCTTTAAAATCAGTGAGTTTAAAAATTATCTACTTCGTCATTTTTTAATAAAGACAAGAAATTGTTTAAACAAGAGTAATCTCTAAATGCAATATTCTGCTTACCAAAAATATCTCAAGTGTTTATCTGAATTGACATTGTTTTAAAGTTCTTGATAAGCAGGATATTCTGACACAGCTTTATCCTGACTTTAAGCTATCCTTAGTCTTGATGTCCTTTTCACTTTCAAATTTGGTATCACTCATACTATCAACATCTTCAAGTCCATGTACTACATTCAAAGTGTATTTATACACCATTATTTAAACCTCTTTTTACTGAAGTTCTTATGAGGATCTCTTCTGGCTTCCTCTGTTACATCTCCTCTCTAAGTCTCCAGAATTGTTATTCTCAGGACTCCAGCACGTGCAGAATGCTGCTGCTGACAACTAGCAAAGTTGCCCAGTTGCATTATTGCTTCTCCCTCAAATACAGCCATTAACACTTTGTTTCAAAGTCCACTTCAAAATCAATTCCTAGAATGTACCACAAACTTGCTTCACAACTGCACTTCTTCCAAACAAAAACTCAGCACTGACATAAGTGATCACCTACTTCCAATCTCTTTATACCATTACATTTCATTTATATTTACTTCCCTTGAACCACTCTGCTTTCCACATTTTTAAGCTACATGAAAACAGGTTTTTTCCCCTCATCCCTGTTTCCATCTGTCTTGCCTACTTTTGTCTTAAAACAAATTCACTGTAACATGTATTTCTTTCATTTCTGAAAGAATTTATTTTAATGTATATTAAATTCTGAAAAGGAAGCTGGGATCTATAAACTAAGGTTATGCTACTCGTAAATCCATTGATGACTTTTATGGAAAACACCAGAATTATCACTTAATTTGATTTGAAAAGTTAAGTGCCTTCTCCTGCACCTAACCGAGGTTCTCAAGTGGTTAAAATGCAGATGCAAATATTAACATGGGAAGTTAAAGCATAGCAGAACAATCTGCCAGCAGGAGGAAAACAATTATAGCATGATTCAATGAAGCCACTCATTCTTGTCTGGCCAAATAACCTGCTGGCCCATTGACCTACTTTTTCAGGTGCTTACAGTCTCCTCTCCTATTCTGTTTTGTTCCATTTGACAAATGCAAACATTAATAGTGACAAAGAGTCCCAATGGAAGTCTGCAACATGAAACCAGTGTTTTTAAACTGCTTGGAGTGGAACAACTCTGCCAACTCTCACCCTGCACCTAGCAGAATTCTAATGATGAAAATTTTAGATCTCTCTGCAGTATTTAGAGGTGCTTTTCTTTTAAATCACAATTACACATTTAAGGTAAAATCACAGGTCTTAATCACAGAGTCATATTTTATAACATCAAAAAACAGAGCTCTTACACATATTTCAGAAAGGGATTTTAAGAAGAGCAGGAGAGGAATATGCTTATATCACAAATGAACAAAAGCAAGCTTAAGTCAGACCAAAGGAGAAGCTAATCACAGTGGAAAAGCTTTTGCTGCCAAAACCACGTAGATCTCTAACTCAGTAGAAATGGCATGTGTGTGAAAGTCAGCAGAAAGGTTAAAACGCCTACATGCCAGCACTGGCAGCCACAAGTGTCCAAAGGTCATCGTTCTGTCTCCACAACTCATTGGTTTTTTAAAAAAATAAATTATGTGTGTCTGTTGCTTGATCCCATGTGTTTTAAACACATTCAGATATGTTTTCCAACTTTTCTGTAACCAAGGCAGCTAGAAACCTACTATCTTAAAGGAAGCGGAGGTCCTCAACCAAAAATCTTAGCTGCTGCCATGGATGTGCAACCATTACTACACAAAGTTGCTCAATCTGTAGAAAAATTACAAAAACCAGCAATATTGCAAATTCTCCACTATTCTGGCTTATCACTCATGGAGAGGCATTAAGTTATTTGGTCTCAAGTCATTGCTTGGCCAAGTAAAAAAGGCTCTGAATAAGTTACAGGGTAAAGTCATAATTCAACCTAAAGTAATAAAGTTCACGCCATCTGATAAAAAATACCATTTTTTTTAGATTGAAAGAAATTCAGTCTAAAAATTTTCAGTACCTTCAGTCCAATTTTATTATCAATATTTGAATGCATATTGGTAATATTAAATATTGGAAAAAAATTCAAAGATTGAACAAACTATGAAATTACAGTACAGTCTTGCTAATGACAGATGTTCTGTCAGGACTGGACTGAAAAATCAGTGGGACAATGGTGAATGCATTTCATTTGGTACAGAGCCAGTAACTGAAATCCCTATGTCTCCAGCACTTCACTGTAATGGTAACACTGATAAATATTTTTGAGGAAAAATAAGTACTGCCCTTATACCGTAAAAAATATTTTTACAGAAAAGCCTTGATTTATGTAGAATTTCTGTCACAGCATACAAGTAATACTTACATGATTTTGCAGATTACAGCCCTCAGATATAATGTGAGGTGGCTTGTATTATTAAGACAAATAATATCAGGAATATCACAGGAAAAACATATGAAGCAATAGAGTTTTCCAACCCTAGACTTTATTCAAGTAGAAATACATTAACTTCTTTAATACAACCTGATTTCTGTGCCATAATCCAATTTTGCCAAGGGAGCAAACTAGTTATTAAAATAATTGAGGATTATCTGTGGAGATCTTGTTTAAAGAATCAAAGCCACAGCACCCAGTGCCCTGCAGAGCTCTAACACTAGTCACCCACAAAGACCAAGAGCAGAAATATCACACTTAGCAAGAGCTGAGCAGAGCCTGACTCCCAATGTAAGCACAGCATCAAAAGCCCTGTCCATTATAGAGATTCTAAGATAATTATAAACCTTCCTGATACTTCTTTCCATGAGCTTCGGATCATTTGGATTATGAATTTCTGGGGTTTTACCCTACTAGGACATTATACCATAATTAGGGCAAGCAGAGATCCAGCCATTATCTCCTGCCCAGAACACCACATCACTATCACTCATATTTTCCATTTTGCTTTTTACTTCATTGGATTACCTCCAGCCCAGTCATTTTTCTCCTTACCTTTCTCTTTTTCGGAGGTGGGGTAGAGGGGAGGAGAAGAGAAAGAATTTGCTCTGGTTTAGTTTCTCTCCAGGAACCACAGCATTTTGTAGAGCAATAGATTTTTAGACACATAAACCATAACCACCTGCTCTCTAATCATGTATAGTTTGGTCTAACAGAACAAGCAAGCAGGCTTCAAGGTAGTTGCTCCTTTGCTTGCAATGGTATATACACCAACAGAAAGCAAATCAGGGTAATGATTAATCAATCTTTTCTTGCTAATCAAAGGTTGTGAAAATACTATGCTTTTAAAATTGACAAGTCTCCTTTTATACCTCAAAAGAAAAAAAAAAAAAAAAAAAGGGGCCATTGGAAAAAAAAAAAAAAAAAAAAGGGGCCATTGGAAAAAAAAAAATCAAAAGAAGGGGCTAAAAGGAACTTCAAGCAACATTGCTCAAACTTTGCATGTTATTCCAACAGGTTATTCCAGCAGCTGGGAATAGTCAAATATTGCAAGCTTTCCTCTACCGTATCAACAAATCAGTTTTTGGTCTGTGCTTGTGCAAAAGAGATGATGCATCCTAGAAATGTCATTTTCTGAGATAAAACACACTATAGCAGCAGGTGTTCTTCCAATGCTTCACAGAACAACTGATGAGAGGGCTGCATCTAGCATGGATGGATCCCAGATGGCTTTTAACAGGAAAATTTGTGAGTGGCCATGAGTAAGTCTGCTGTGGATGAGCAGCTTCCTTAGGTCTATCCCCTTTTCAGGGAACAGTCAAGGATATATAATGGAAAAAGTGCAGTAGTGACTGGTCTTGTGAGTTGCCATTAGCTGAATGGCAGTCTCATGTCTGCTACTGAAGGACTTTTGGGCAGAGGCTAAGTCCAACAGCCTACAGGAGAGATTAAATGCCTGTTAGAAGGCCTGTTACAGCAGTAGTTAGTAATATCACTGATTTAGTTGAGTTATAATAACATTTGAAAGAGTGCATTCTATTTCTGTACCATCATACACAGTCCACAACAGCTACAGGAGGCTACAGATCACCTTAAGTAGTAGAAAACATGTCAACAGAGGTTAAATTCTTAGAAATGGTTTGTCACAGAGATGTGCCCTGGTCTACTCCCCGACAAGGTAATGGACCTAAACAAGCTGCTCAAACAAATTTGCTCAAAAGTCACTGCAAATAATATCTTCATAGAAATATGAATTATGAGGATTATAGGAAAAAGCAATTATCTCCTGCATGCTTTATGTATTAAACTGTCCCACCATCAGGTGGGACCATTTAGACTTGGGACCATTTAGGACTTGGGACTGACCACAGCTGGCAATTTCCATCTCTCTAGCTCACAGAAAAAGAAAACACTCCTGCCCCTCACTGCTCTGCTCCAGATCATTTGAGCTGATCTCTGCTCGAGAAGCTGTTCTGCAGCCACTCTTCTACCCTTCTCTGCAGTCTGTATCTCTTTCCCCTTACTCAACACAGAGATGGCCCCACAGCTCCCCCTGTGATACAGTGCAGCTCTGTAATCTCGGTCCAGACTGCAGTGAAGATGCATGCAAGAAAGCTCTAATAAGCCTCAGACCTTTACCTGGGCTTCAGTGATTACACACTGGTGGAGTTTGCAGTCCTGAGGGATGTCAATCAGGTGAGCAGTAAAGTTAGGCCTCTGGAACTAACCAATACAAACCCCAAGGAAACTGCCCTCAGGGACAAGGGACAGCGACAGAGCTGGCAGATCTGTAGGGATGTCTCCACAGAGCACAAGAGCTAATGATAGCCAGGCACAAGAAATCAGGCAAGGAAGGCAAGAATCTAGCAAGAGTGAGAAGGGACTGCTGGTCAAACCAAAGGGCAAGATATAAATGCATCCCTCTACTCTGTCCCAGGACAGGTATCCCGGGAAGAGTAGAGGGACACAGTCCAGTTGTGAAGGAATGGGATGAGAAAGACCACGGCGAAGCTGGAGCTGAACTTGACAAGGGATGCAAAGAATAACAAGAACAACATCCATAGGTATATTAACCAGAAAAGGAAGGTCAAAGAAGGTGTACACACCCACTAAACAAAGCTGGTAACAACAGATGAGGAGAAGGCTGAGGTACTCAACTTTTTTGCTTCAGTCTTGACTTGCAACCTCTCTTCCAACACTTCCTGAACGGATAGACTGCAAGACAGAAACTAGAGGGAAAAGTCCCTTCCACTGTAAGGGAAGATCATTCATGATCACCAGAGGAACCTGATTGTACCTAAGTCCATGACACCTAAAAAGATGCATTCCGGAGTCCTGAGGGAATTGGTTGATGTATTTGCACAGCCATTCTCCGTAACATTTGAAAAGTCGTGACAATCCAGCTAAGTTCCAGGAGACTGGAAAAAGGGAAACACTGAAACCAGATATCTTTACAGTGCCTTCCAACCTAAACTATTTTATGATGCATTTGAACCTGGCCCACACTTGTCCACACACCTCACTGATCTGGTCTCTGACTCACCAAACTGACTTCTCTAAACATCCTCAGACCTGCCACCTCACCAGGAACTGGCTAGCAACCTGGGCTCTTTGCCTGAGCCTGGCTTCCCTCCAGCTCCCTGGGGATGACCAGGAAAGCACTCAGCAGGTTGCCAGGTGTCTAATAATTGGTCCTTGGCTGTGGGTTGCTGAAGCACTTACCAGGCTTTTTTCCCCTCCATCCCTTTCCAGGCTGCCTGTATTATCTTAGCCTTCCAAGATTCCAACTAACTATACTTAAAAACACTTGAGCTGTTGTTTGTGTGCCTCCATCAAATTACTAACAAAGATACTAAAAGAAAGTGATACAATACAAATTTTGGAGTCATCAGTGAACAAGCTCCCCAAATCAGAAAAACAAAAGAACAATAAAAACCCAAGTTTATAAGATAAATTTGAAAGGCAGCATTCAACAACCTAGCCATCAGAAACAGCTGCTATTCTTCTGTAGTCTCATGTAAAATATTTTCTCAATCATTTATATATACAGCTCCTTAAGAGAGATTCCCTTCCTTCATTAACAAAGACTGAGTGGCAGAAATAATGTTTGTAAATCATGTGCAACAAGTCTGTACAAAAAAAGACAGTGGCTACATGTTATGATCCCACTTGCTCCCATTTTTTAAGGCTCCACCCTTCCTTGGCTCTCACTGGAGGTGCGCACCCCTTTAGCTCTGGCCACACGCTGAAGCAGATTTGTGAAATTATGTGTTTAAAAGAACACAGATATCACACAGTTTTAATAAGAACAAAATAATAAAGATTGTATTTTAAAAGTGTGGCTCCATCTACCTTTAAAAATTGTCACAGCTAAGCAACAGTACCCCTCTACAAAGAGCAGGAACCTCTTAGCTACCTCTCCCACTCCAGGTTCTGTAACAGGATACCCTGGCTTACACTTGAGTATGTGTTGTGTTTGCATACCTAAAATACAATATGTATTTCATAATCAAGTCTGGCTTAAAAGTACACATACTGTCTTTTAAAATTGTGTTTAACCAGTACCTCACAACAGGAGTTTAGGTCAAGAGAAGCTGATTAATCTGTCAGTGTTACAATTTAAAACTGAAAACTTTCATATCCCTGTGTAAAGGAATTCCATTTCCTTTAATGGAATTCTGGGAAGATACAACCTGCAGTCAGCTAGCCATATGAAGAACAGATCCTTAATAAAAGCTCACTGTGCTGAGGAAACAAGTGCTATAGATGGCATAAAATCTGCAGTCTGCTATTCTCTATCAGGACCCATCTAAACTTGGTACATTTTACAATGAACAAATAAAACCTTCCTTCCTCCAACCTCTCAGATAGAACCGAGAAGGTAGACAACAGACAAGTTTTTTCAGAAATTCAAAAGGTGAAAAATTTCCACATGCACCTTCTAAAGTTTAAATTCCCACTGAATTATTTACTACACACAAATCAATTTTTTTCTACAGAATTAAGTTACCAGACANCCTTCTAAAGTTTAAATTCCCACTAATTAAGTTACCAGACAAAAAAAAAAAATCTTCACTTGATGATTTCTCAATCTTAACAGAAATTCAAAGAAAAATCTTTAAAATACAGGACCAAGAAATCTATCCTGGAGTTAAAAACACTTTGAAATAATTAATCCAATTTAAAATGTGCATATTTATAAAACTGCATATAATGAATTTTAGATGTTTTGTATCAGACACAAACGTTAGTTTAACAATCCATTTTTCTAAAATGGTTTGTCACATTTTCATCAAAGCAAATACACTACAAAGAATGCTAACAAATCAAACCAAAGAAGAATAATTTATTAAACATTTAATTCTTATACTGGAAAATAAACATGATAATTCACCAAGAAATGATACAGATCCAAGAGTCAAACATTTGTCTTCCTCTACCCAATAATAAAAGGGAAGAATGACTAGGTACAGAAAGTGAACTGTTTTTTGGAAACTGTCCTGGAGAAAATTTATTATCAATTTCAACAGACATAATTATTATACATTTAAAGCAAGATAACACCAAGGACATTCTTCTTCCAACCCATGCAAAAATTCTGTTTGCTGTTGATATAAATGCAGGCTTAAGTTTAGAAAATGAGACTTTATTGTTGTTATAATTACTGCAACAACACTCAGCTATCCATCTCTATTACTCTTCCTGAAATACATGAACCTACACTTTATGTGAGCACTTCAACTTTAGCATGCAGATATGTCTTAAAAGGTAGGAAAGGAAGCTAAGAAGAGATGATGAAATTCACACAAATGAATCTTTCTAAAATTCTATCTTAGACCAGGAAAAAACACCCAATAAAGATTCATTAGCTTTTACATTCAAATGAACACTTATACTTTTTGTATAAAAAATTCTAACTAATCAAGAGGAAACTTCAGTCAAAATTTCCTGCTCTGTTCTCATTATGCCATTACAAAACTTTAAGAAATCAAGAAAGTGAACAGTTGGCGAAGAGGGTCTGGAAGAAATTATGCAAATTATTTCTGCACTCAATGCTTTTATCACAGATAAAGTCTTCCTTACAACATTCCTTTATCTTGGTCTCCTGAGTCAGATATTCCAGAGAGCTGGTCTTGTCAGTGAAGACCAATGCAAAGAAGGTGTTCAGTGTCTCTACCTTCTCTGCATTCTCTGTCACCAGGGTTCCATTTAGTAAGAGGCCCTCATAATCTTAGGTTTTTCTTTTGTTATTATGTATTTGTTATTTATGAAGCCTTGTTGTCCTTGACATCCTCAATCAGATTTAATTCCAGGTGGGTCTTGGCCCTTCCTTTCTTGCTTCTACTTTGACAAGCACTCTGTAGTGATTCCAAGCAGTCTACCCCTGCTTCCATCTCCTGTGTATTTCCTGATTACACTTGAAAAATGGCCGCAGTTTTTTATTCATTCATTTTTTATTCAAGTCTCCTGCCCCCTTTGTCCAACTTCTTGCTCATTGTTCTTGAGCCTTAAAGGAGTCATGCTTGAATATCAACCAGCTCTCTTGAACTCCTGCTCCCATGGGATTCTTTCAAGAAGATCCCTGAAGAGGCAAAAGTTAGCTCTCCTCAAGTCCATGGTTGTAATCTTACTTGCTGCCCTGCTTCATCCTCACCCTTTATGAGAATATAGCTTAGGAGTCTTCAATCAGTTTTAAGAGACATAAAATTATTTTATATCATTAACTTACTCCTTTAAGATACAACTATCTAGCACATCCAGAAACACCTCACTGCTTCTCAGTTATGCCCACATGAAAAAGTGAAGGAGGGGTCAGAGGGGAACTGGCACACCATGCTAGACAACTAAACAAAATGAACTCAAGGGACTTTTGAATGTGGTTTTGTTTTGTTGGGTTGTTTTTTTTTTTTTTGCTTCTTTTGCCCTTTTTTCTTTGGTTGGTTGGTTGTTTTTTTTCTAAATAGGAGACAAAGACTTACTCCTAACTCGTGGTCAGGGTATTTACCTAGAATGTGGGAGAAGTAAGACTAAGTACTTCCTCTGAATCTGTCAGATTGCAGATGAAGAATTACCACATGAAAGATAGCAAGAGCAATACACAGACCACACAGGTAACTACATGGCTACAGAGACCAGGCACTTCACACCCTAACAGCAACTTATGTTTGTAAGCACTTTTACCAATCTCCTTAATCAAGCCAGAAGTTTGTGCAATGTTAGCCTTTGATCGTTACTCTGACCACTCATTTCCATGGCCACATTAAGTTCCCTCTCTTCAGCTAGCATTAATATGTGATCAGTCAACAGAGCCTAAAACTGGTCCAGCCCCAAACTAACCCAAATGTTGTTTCATTCAGCTAAATCAACTACATTTTTTTCATCATATGACTGCTCAAAAGCTGTGTTAGCACAGGAGAAGGGGAAGCAGCAAATCACCAGGTTAGGCATCTTTTGGCAACAGTTACATTTCATGCAGATCTACACCCTGTGTTAAATCACAACCAGAGAGCAAAATTAGGAAAAACTAGATTCAAATTTGTACTCAAAGAAATGAGCATTGTAGTTACTACTTGAGAAGTCTGCATCGTATTTCAATGAATCATCTTTACTCTCCCATGTGCTGTTGCCTCTCACATGACAATCCATGACAAATTAAACTTCTGGGCAGAATGTGACTTACTCCTGTATGCTGATCCAGACTCATGGAACAGCTTCTAGGTATGAAAACAAACCCACAACTCAGCCTTAGAGTCAAGGGAATCTCAAGCAAAATGTAAATATATTTACCTGATGTGCTGCTTAGCTGTCAACCTATTTATCAAACAGCATGTTAATTAGCATCAACTTGGATAGTTTTAGGATGATCTTCAGTATATACATATAATATATACATATTACAATATATACAAGAATATTTCTCTAAATTAATAATCAGAAACTAAGAAAATTTGATGAATGATTTATACCAATAGCAGCTATTCGTAGCACTTACAATTGTACAGGTATACCAAATGGACATAATTTTAAAAAAATGACAAAAGTTGCTAACAGCAACACCCAAGAACATATGACAGGTGTTTCAGAAAGCTAATACTTTATCTGAAACTTAATTATCTATATCACACAGAAATGCATACATGTAAGTAAAACACTTCTAAAAATATTTAGTGCTAGTCTCCACTTTATTTTTCAGAAGTTGATTGCACAATCCATGATTTGTGCAGCTGTGGAAGTGCTTCTGGTGCCTAAAATTTCCCAGCATGGGTGACTCATGCACAGCTAAATTATTCTGTAAAGCTTTTGTGAAGAGTGGACTGTTTGCCGGCCTAAAAAATGGAGTAGGCAGTGTACTTCACTGGAAAGTATCTTCAAAAAGAAAGACGTGAGACTTCACATTTCCGTAAAATGAGACAGTTGGAAAATTTTAAGCTACAATGCTGAAGTGCAGTCGAAGTCAAAAATTACCGAACAAGCAGCTCCTCCTCCCTACCTCCACCCACCACTTTCCCCTGAAGTCCTGAACATCATTTTGCAGACCACAAAGTGGTAACAGAAGGAAAATGAATGAGGTAGCTGAAAAAAGAAAAAAAATAAATACGGGAAGCACTAGGGGATGGTCATTTCAGTGTGTTTCCACAGGTTTGGGACCACCTGATGAAACTGAATAGCCACAAGTCTATGTATGGGACCTGATGAGATGATGTTGCCATGCCACTCTCCATCATATTTGAAAAGCCCTGGCAGTCAGATGAAACCCCTGTTGACTGGAAAAACAGGAACACCAATCCTATTTTTAAATAAAGGGAGAAATGAAGACCCGGGGAACCACAGAACAATGAGCCTCACCTCTGTGTCTGGGAAGATCATGGAAGAAATTTTAAGACACATACAATACAAGGAGGAGATCAGAGACAGCCAGCACAGCTTTACCAAGGGCAAATCGTGCCTGATCAATCTGATGGCCTTCTATGACGGAGCAACAGCTGACAAGGTTAAGACCAGCCAATGTCATCCAACTAGATTTCTGTAAGGCTTTTGACATGGTCCCACACAACATCCTCTTCACCAAACTGGAGAGACACAGGTTTAAATGGTGGACTATCAGAGGGAAAACTAACTGGACAGATGGACACAGCCAGAGAGTTGTGGCCAATGACTCTACGTCCAGATGAAGGCAAGTGACAAGGGGTGACTGCATCCAGCTCTCGGATCCTCAGCACAAGAAAGACATGGACCTGTTGGAGCAGGCCCAGAGGAGGCCACAAAGATGATCAGAACACTGGAGCACCTCTCCGTTCTTCGGCCTGAAGCAGAGAAGGCCTNAAATACGGGAAGCACTAGGGGATGGTCATTTCAGTGTGTTTCCACAGGTCTGGGACCACCAGGTGAAACTGAATAGCCACAAGTCTATGTATGGGACCTGATGAGATGATGTTGCCATGCCACTCTCCATCATATTTGAAAAGCCCCGGCAGTCAGATGAAAACCCTGTTGACTGGAAAAACAGGAACACCAATCCTATTTTTAAATAAAGGGAGAAATGAAGACCCGGGGAACCACAGAACAATGAGCCTCACCTCTGTGTCTGGGAAGATCATGGAAGAAATTTTAAGACACATACAATACAAGGAGGAGATCAGAGACAGCCAGCACAGCTTTACCAAGGGCAAATCGTGCCTGATCAATCTGATGGCCTTCTATGACGGAGCAACAGCTGACAAGGTTAAGACCAGCCAATGTCATCCAACTAGATTTCTGTAAGGCTTTTGACATGGTCCCACACAACATCCTCTTCACCAAACTGCAGAGACACAGGTTTAAATGGTGGACTATCAGAGGGAAAACTAACTGGACAGATGGACACAGCCAGAGAGTTATGGCCAATGACTCTACGTCCAGATGAAGGCCAGTGACAAGGGGTGACTGCATCCAGCTCTCAGATCCTCAACACAAGAAAGACATGGACCTGTTAGAGCAGGCCCAGAGGAGGCCACAAAGATGATCAGAACACTGGAGCACCTCTCCGTTCTTCGGCCTGAAGCAGAGAAGGCCTCACAGAAACCTCAATGCAGCCTTCCAGTACTTGAAGGGGGCATACAAAAAGAGGGAGAGCAACTTTTTACACAAGCAGGTAATTGGAGAACAAGGAAGAACAGTTTAAAACTAAACCAGCAAAGATTTAGATTAGATGTTAGGAAGAAATTCTTTATTCAGAGGGTGCTGAGGCACCGGAACAGGTTTTCCACAGAAGTTGTGGATGGCTCATCCCTGGAAGTGTTTGAAGTCAGGCTGGATGTGACCCCGAGCAACCTGATCTAGTGAATGGCATTCCCTACTCATGGGGGAAGGGGATTGGAACTAGATGATCTTTAAGGTCTCTTCCAAACCAAGCCTATGACTTTATCAAAAAAGTATGTGGCAAAACACACTTCTGTATTAGCATGCTTACTAATATATTCCTACTGTTAACAAGCTTTAACAGAAGAATTTAATTTTCTAGAATTCTAGTGTCTGCCAGATCCCTCAGTTTATACCTCAATACAACTACCTGTTTTTGAAAAAAACAAGCTTATACTGTAAATAAAAACTCAACACTATCAGAATCCCAGACTTTAATTTCACTAGAGAAAATACTAGAGTTACTCTTTTGTCAGAACTTTCAACAGAAGAATCTGGGCTCAACTGGAATTACAGTGATTGCAAGACTTGAGATAAAGGACAAGTACTTCCTATTACAAAAGCAGGGAAGGGGACATCCTCCCCCCAAAAAAAACTCAAATAAATAAACCCAACCAATCAACCAAACCAAAACAGAAACACAACTCCCAAAAAGGCAACAAACCAGAAGAGTTTTGCAATTGATACAGAGAGGAAATAGCTCTTTTTTTGGCTAAAGACAAATAAAACTAAGAAAAAACAAGTTTACTTTTATTGTCCGTAGAAACTTTCGGCAAAACACTCAGTAACCACTTCAGGTATAGATGTAAAGTATCCTTTTGCCACCCTGCTACAAGCAAGAATCCAAAGGAGATGGAATCAGTCAGCGTTTAGTCAGTCATCAGACTAGTTCAGACAGAAGAGATTAAACATTATAGTAACAAGAGATAGTGCTGCATGAACTAAACAGCAACAGCAATGCAGCAATAGGAAAAATTATATACTGTCAACTCCAAATTTACAATTTAGTTTTACTGTAATCACTCTGCATATAAAGGAAATAAAGGAAGAGTATCTTTACTTAATTCAAACCTTAGAGCACTGAACACAATTGAATTTCTGAATGTTAAGGAAACAAGGCTCAAAGAAAAATTATAGTTTAAAGTAACACTGTAACATTTAACATTTTTTAACATCCTGTGTTTCTAAAACATTATCTATTTATGTAGATTTTTCTCACTTTTTCTTTATTCTCCTGAGCAGTAGAAGCATGCTCTTCCTCCTCTAAAACTTTCAGAGCTTGTGCTAAGCTAAGTCCAGAAAACCTACTGAAATCACCTTCAGGGATTTCACCTTTCAGGGAAAGAGCAAAAGACAAACAACAAATTCCTTATTCTCATATATCAGTATCATCTTCAAAATATTGGCTCCAGTCAATTTAATTGTAAATGAAGTTGATTAATTATGTTGAGAATATTGCTCTTCAGACACTGGAAGTTTTATAACGAAGGCTTTCAATACCTTGCAGACTAATTCAATGCTTGCAGCACAATTCTGTCATGTGTCTCTCATTCTTTCAAAAATATTTTAAGATCATGATATTGACTGAAAGCTAAAACTTATCAGGAAATTCTACACCAAGCTCTTATATACTTTGCAGCTACAATATTTAAAATAATAATTTTCAAGATTAGATTAAGGGTGGGAAAAAGCTCACAAATTCAGCTCTTTTTTGTATTTTGGAAATTCTGATTCTATCCTGACACCCCATATAAACCCTACAAAGTTTCAAATGAGTCCTCAAAGTTGTTTCTGTGAGAACTACTAGTCCTTTTACCATCTATAATACTCAACATAAAAATCGTATCAACTACTTAGGACCACACTTGCTACAGTTGCATGACTTTAAATTCCCTTCCTCAGTGTTTTAATACAATTCTCAAGTTTTTCTTGCACAGAACGATCAGACCACACGATTCCCACGTACGAAGACACATATTTGAGCGGTTATTTCCTGTCCCTCAAAATCTCCTCTGCACTCTTGAGATCCCAACATTAAGGAAAGTTCTCTGTCTGACCATCCAGGAGCCACTCCCACCATCAGAGACCTTTCACTGCTGCGACCGAGGCCCCTTCACAGCGGGCGGTTCTATCCCTCATAAAGTTCTTTTCCCACTTGATTAACAAAACCTGACTTAGATCAGCACTTAAGTCCCTAAAAGCAACACTAAGAAATATTTATAAAAGTACTATAGCTATTTCAATTTACAATTAATAAATCAGTTATCAAAAATCAAAATTACAATCAGGTTTTATTTAATTCCCTTCTGTTCACCACATTGTGAGAATGGTTTCAAAGACCTAGGATCTTGCTAGTGGCCTATGAAACACTGGTATTGAGGAATAGGATACCAAAAGTTATCAACACTCAAAGGAAATCCTGAAACTAACATGAATTTTAAGTTCAGGCCATATGCTAACAGGATAATGAATACAGCTGCATTGTATTTAAGCACAAATTAAAGCTGTTTGGTTTACTTATACCAAACACATTAAAAAATACACAAACTGAGCATTTCAACATAAGAGTGAAATATTCTTAAGATTACTTAAAATAATGAGAAGTCTTCAGAAATAACTGGCTTACAACTCACATTTTGAAACTCAATATTTTTCTTAACTTTAAATTAAGGCTTATATCTCTATTTTAAACAAATTAAATAATACTGCAAATAACTTTACTGTTTTTATTAAAGCCAGAGGTTTTTTCCAAACAGTTTCAAAATGCTGCTGCTACTTATTCTGTTACAGGCTTAATGGTTTCGGATGGATTTTAATTATACTAAACGACTGTAGGTTTAAACATTCCTATCAACAGAAATTTTAACTGAATGTTGGAAATTTTCTGGAAAAAATGCTGAAAGCCAAGGTTGAGATTCTGCAAAGATCTAATAAACAAAAAACATAGTTGAATTTAGTCCCAATTACTGGCTTAGATATGTGGAATATTATACTCCAGTTAAGCATGCAAAATTCTTGGGAAACTCCAAATTTAAAATTAAACAGGGCAGATGGAGAGTATTCTTTCAACTGCTATTTCAAGATAAAATTATTTAACACCAGCCTCTAAATATTACTTAGATTTTCAACACTTTTAACAACTGAGGAATTCATTCTAGGCAAAAAAAAAAAAAAAGTCTGTCATGATTCATGACAGCTAAGACACGAAAAAGGGTAATAACTGCAAAAACCTGTGAAGACCATCTCTTTCTCATTTTTTGTCTTGCTTTTACTTAATGACTGCCATAAAACACTTGCCTTGGGGTTTTATAAATGCAGATGAGCAGCTCAAGTAAAACATTTGGGGTGGGAAGCATAAACATTTTTGAATTCTATACAAAAATTATATAATGAAAGAAATCAGAAGACTTCTCTGTTAACAAGTTTAAAAATATAAACATGGAAGAAACCCAAGCTAATTTATAAGAATTACAAAAGGTAGTTATGATTTAGGCATTTGAACCACTGTCATTTATAGTATTTATGTGCTTCATTGATGGTTTATATTACCAAAATTGAAAGAAGTATTCCTGGCACTTTAAATTTTTCCAGATCGGCACCCAAACTTATGGCTGGACTTGTAGCATAGATCCGTATCTTAGAGGTTCACTGCCCTCATCTACTGACCTACAACCAAAGTGAACAACGATGGCTCTGTCCCCATTACAAAGTAATCTGAAACCAGAGAAATGGATCAGTAGATCAAAGCAGCTGGTGCTGACACTCCCATGCTAGCTGTTCAAGAGGGTTTATTTGGGATTAGATTTCATCTGGTCTCCAGAAGAAGCAAACATCACTATCACATGGACCATTCAAATTTTTCCAGGAACTTCATGATTGGTGCAGAACTCCATGTCCCCAGTAGAGACAGAACAGCACTCTGCACCTGTAGCAGAACTCACAGACTAGTTTTCTGAGAAAGGAGTGTAGTTCAAACACACTGAGCCAAGCAAATGGTAAGGGGAGACAACAGTGAGATTTTCTCCAAGGCAGTTTTAATCATGCAAATCACAATTGTAATGCATACATGGGAGTTACACCCTACCTTTTCAAACCAGACTAATCAACAGAGATGTCATGTCACATACAGAATACTTGATGGCACTGAAAGACTTCTGAAAAATTCTGTTAGCATTCTTCATAATGCCTCACAATTGAAAAACAAAATAATGATAAAAGACCATCCACTGGCTTCCACAAAAAACGTATTTCCTCTGTGCCAGAATTCAGCAGAAGACAAAAATCTAGATATCGCTGTTCCTTAGGCTTCATTTCTCTTTTCTTTGCTCATTTACTTCATCTTTTATGTCCTGTTTTCTCACTTCAAATATTTTACTTCTCTTCTTGTTTCTACCTTCTTTCAGCCTTTCTCTCATTTATTGATTCATTTCCTCCTATTGCCTGTGCTATAAAATACAGTAGGGGAAAAGTAAATATTCTTGTATTTCTGAACTTTCAGACAGAGGTGTCAGTGTTGTTTTTTCCCTGGAAATTCAGAAATCCCCTGGAAACATGTCTGAGACAGGTTTGTGAACACTACTACTGTGATTTAACTTGCCCTAACTGAAAAAAAAATTAAAAGGGGTAAAGATCACCATTACTGCAATGACTCAAATCAATCTCTAGATCCCGTGCTAACCAACTATGGGAATTCAGAAAAATTAGATTAATGATACAGGAATATTAGTCTACCGTAAGACTGGAATTACCTTGGTTCTAAACATCATCTCAGAGAACAGCTACAGGAACAAAGAAAAACTAAGGGAAGCTAATCAAGCAACTTATGGAATGCAAGAACTTCATTAAAGAAACACTAGATATATCTGGTGTATACACAGCTTTTTACCTTAGATATAAAGCCAGGAATATATTGCTTAATCTCTGCTCTTTTTTTTTTTTTTTTCTGGGCTGTGTAATTTATATAATAATTTAATCCTCTAGATTCTAGGTTATATGCCAGAGTTTCTCCTTGAACTGTAAGTTACAAATAGGATGTTTTAATCTTTTTTTTTTTCCACATACAATTAATTCATTAGTTGCTTAGAATAACCAAATTATTCAGACTCACCTAGTTTCACTGACATTCAGTATACAACATCCAAATAAATTTCCAGAAGATTTTGCAAATGAAAGAATGGGCTTCCCTCTACATTTGCTAAATTTAGATGAAAACAAATAAATCGGATCTCTTTAGAGCAATTCTTAAAGAAAAACTGTCTTTTATGAAAAACAATACTATACAAACTTTCACATGTACATAATCTTAAAATTTTAAGTATATTGGCTTTCCATTTCAGAAAAAATATGGTCTTCATGTTCTAAAAATGTTACTTGAAAAGCAACATCAAAGATGCACAACACACAGAGTTTTCAAGGTGCTCAAAAAGAAATATTTCTTAACCTTTAACCACACACAGTCTGCACTGTCCAAGAATTTTATTATGATCTCTTGAGAACATTAGAACAGCAATAAAGAGAAAAAGCAAAGAATAGAGAAAAATTGAATGAAAAAATGGACAACAGTTAAGGAAATACACTGCTGAAGCAGAATTTGAAGAACCAAATCAGCAGATGGGTGATAAAGTTAAGGAAAAGCACAAAGAGTACAGAAGAAAATCTTCTTACTCAGTGTTTGTACCTGAGACTACAATGGAGTCGAGGAGATTAGACCTGTTTACTTCTCACAGTCCAGCCAGAACATGCTCAGTAGCTCTGTCTGCTTATGACTAAAAGGATTTGGAATATATCTACCTCATCTGATTTGGACAGATGAAATGGATTTAGGAAATTCATCAAACTGGTACAAAACATATTTTCAGAAATCTATCATGCTGCCTAATGTAAGTGGGATAGAAAAAAATACTGCAGCTTAGCAATTTGTTTCTCCTAAAATGGAGTGTTTTCCAGTGGCAAGATTTTCACTGCATTTTGCATGAAGAAATCAGTATGTCCTTCCCTCTTAACTCATTCTCAGACAGAAGCTGATGTTTGGTCGAATTTTAGGGGAAGTTGACATATAACAGAGACTACATCTTAGTAAATTATAAGCAATTAAACCAAGGTCCTGGAACAGAAAGTGTCAAGCATCATTAACCACAAGCACTGCTACCTGTAATTCCATTCATGACCATACTTCATGCATGATCAAGCACCTCTGATGCATTATAAGCCACTAGGAATACAGGAGGGTTTTCTGCCAGCAAGACAAGATAATCCCATTTCAGCAAGATTGGCACAATGTCTGCTCTACATAAATAGATCAATTTCTTGGTTTTTTGGTTTTTTTTTAATAAAAGTGTATGTTTTGACCCAGTCAAAAGAACAGCAGAACATCTGAAAAATAACACCTACTTAAAGAGATAAAACATAAAAACACATACATGATGTCTACAGAGGGCCATGGCCATGATTCTTATGAAACATAAAATCCCTTTGTTGCTCAAAAGAAGAACCACAAACAAAATACCCTGCTGTTCTGAGCTTCCTCTCTGCATGATGTACAAAGCAATCAGCAACCTTACTGCAAGATAAGACATGGACAAGTCTTGCAAAGATGAAAATCTGCACTTCCTGGGGCATCCTCAGCTGGACAGTACACAGTGTCCAATCAAGGCAGCGGGGAGAAGAAACCTTTCATAAATAAGAGTGAACAGAGGTAGTGCTACTAGAACCCATTAAGATGCACTCTCCTGCTATATCCTTAGATGAATGGGGTATTAAGTCATCTCAACATGAGCATCTGCAAAAAAAAAACACCCACCCCCCCCCCAAAAAAAACCCATGCCACACAAATAACCCCAAATAAAAAAACAACAAAACACTCAGAAAAGCAGTGAGTGTGGCAGTGCATATGCTCATTCCCTGCAACACATCCCTGGGAGAGGTGTTAGTTTAGTCTCCAGGAACCACAGGGCCACGTTAGCATGCTGCATTGCTGCGAATAGTGCCTTCATAAGGTCTGGGATTTTTCTTCCTTCTAGTTTCCAAGGCAGCTCAGGTACAGCTCAGTTATTTCATTCCATGCTCCAGTGTACAGGATAAAAGCTTATAAAAAGCTTATTTGAAGTTTATTCTTGCCCACACACACCATTAATTTGAATCTCAAATTGAAGTGGAATGTCTACCTAGCCTGAGGTTGAAAAAGAGATGTTTCTGTTTAAAGCACTACTGTTCTAGTAGCAATAAAATCTACATACTTACTTAAATTACCTAGAAATCCATTTTGCCTTGTAGAGTGGGTGGGTAGCATTAGTAGTCCAAATGTGATGTCATCTGAGTAAAAGTCTTCTTTGGCACAGTCTTCTGAAAAACAACAAAAAACCTCACAGTTTAATGAAAATTAATCTGTTCGAAAAAACTTTGGGGGATGAGTGCTTCATTATTTCTGTTTTCTCTCCTGCCATTCCAGTCAATTTATATGCACCCTTAAATTGTCCAGAATTTCACTTTCCAATTTTTCTATTCAATACAAAGATGTAAATACTCGTGAAGGAGAACTTCAACATTGCACACCAACTTTTACATAGCTCTGGCACTGTCTGAAATCCAAACCTGTGAGACAAATGCAATAGCCCAACTGTTACATGAAATTTACAGTTGCTTTATTTGAAATTACAATTGCTTTGGATTGTATTATGACCTTGCAGAACATTAAAAATACACTATGCAAACTTCTGGAAAGAAGTATTATTTTTTCTGAAATCTTAACTGTGTGCACTATGGTTCAAAGAGGACACATGAACTCCCTCAGAACACAACCTGAAACTCTCAGAGAATATGGCATGCAACAGCACAAGACTCCCCTCACTAACCAAACTCCCCTCACTAATAGAAAATCCATTTCAGTAAGATGTGCTGAGCAAAAACTAACTATACAACAGAGATTTCTATACACAAATACTCTACTAACTCTTTGAAGAAATAGCTCTCCACCAGGTACAGGTCATAAATTCTGTATTCCTACCGTGCTGTGTTTTAAATACACATGCACCAACCTGGTAATATCATCTAACTGATGATAATCCTGCTGGAAAAATCTACTCCTAGTTACCCACTGTTGGTATTTTCTATTCAGCACTCCCATGTGGCAAAGCATATCCTTTAAGACATTCATAAATCTATTCCCTTCCACTGTATGCAAGGATAAGCAGATTTCCTTTCACACAAAATAACCAAAACAAAGTAATGACCTGTACTTTGCCACCTTGTCCTCCTGTACATATAACACAGACAGAAGCTGTCAGCCTGGGAAAGAAGAATGCCAATGCTCAATACTGCCAAATCTAACCAATATCACCGATATATCTATTTTTCGAAGAGGTCAAATGAAATATTATAATGTTAGAAATTAATTATTTGAATCAAATAATTCAGTATGTAGATAAAAAATGGTAAACTATATTCTACAGGGCAGGAAGTTTAGGTGCATTTTTTTAAAATCCATGCCAGTTCATGAAAGATTACTTTTCATTTCTTATGTTGGCAACATAAATTTTCATGTAACTCAATCTAAATCGACCATAATCTAATCACCTTTATAAAGGCAGTACAAATTTAGCTAAAATCATTTGGAAAAGTAATTTCAGCTATTTTAGAGAAAAAGGTATATGATCCTTTTGACTTAGATAAAATGGTAGTATGTCAATCACCATTGATGTTAAAAACTGCTACAGTCCCACCCTCAACTGTACTGAAATTCATACGCAGTCCTCCAGATTGTAGAAAAATTGTGTGTAATAGAACATAGAGACTGAGCAGCAGGAATGCCTGAGATGAAATTTTCAGGCACAGCTGCCAGTTGTTTTGTCATTCATTTTAAAAGCAAGTTCAAGTGATGGCTAAATTTCTTAAAGGTTTAAAAAAAAAAATCTTAGTACTAGATTTTGTGTCCTAACCTCCCTGTCAAATTGATCAAAATAGCATATTCTCAAATCCTTTTCCTGTCTCATTTTTTTTCTTCAGAAGAGCTAAACCCATCAACATAATTTGTAAGTTTCCATAGATCTTTTTCCTGCCCTATTTCATAAAACCTTCTACTCTTCCTGTTGATTCACACTACTTTTCTGATTTCATTATGCTTTCCAGATTCTGCAAAATATTTTGCTTCTTTTCCTCCAAATCTGTATATTATTTGGACTTGCTTTATGCAGTCTTTTGCTTCTATATTCTTATTGTTGCTCATCTATCTTATCATGTTCTTAGAAATGAGAACTTGTTTAATTCACTCACTATGATTTGCTTATTAATTTGAATCCTTGTCCCTGTTTCTGAGGTCACTGTCATCATTTTCTATGTCAGTGAAATTCAGATCACAAGCTTCTCAAGGCTGAAACTATCTTATTATCTAAAAAACATCATGAAAAGCTCTAGGGCAGCACAAAATGTTTAGCTAAAGCTTATGAGCTGGAAAAAAAGACTGTATAAAAAAATGAAGTAGAACACTTTAACAACAAAGACACTTCCAGAAAATATATTATATGAAAAACTGCTGAGATATTAGAGAACTATCAGTGGAACTACCATGCTAGCTCTGAACTGCAGTTCTCTAACACCCAACTGCTAGCAGTAGCTTGATTACATGTAATGGATGTTGCTGCTGTGGATGGCAAAAAAACTTTATTAAATCACATTACTACATTAAAACTGACAGGAAAGTGTGTGTATGTGAGCCGAGAGAGAGAGAGAGAGAATCTGCATTCCTATTCTGACAGTTCTTGGAAGCTGTGATTCATGCTGCTACTTGCTTTTCTACCCACAGTAGAGGAAAACCCTGTTTCCTTTGGAGTATTTGTTGTTACTATGAAAACGATTTTAAAACAAGTACAAGTCAAAAACACCTATTTTACAGTCTGCTATGATATTTTTAAAATGAACTATTTTAATACTTGAAATCAGTAAATTAAAATTTGTGAAGATTATGTCGGTTACTGAAGGCTTGACAAGCACACTTCATATTATACAGCAGAGAATTCTCTAGAAATGAAAGCAGCACAAGCTAAATAAAGTTTTCTTCACTTTTAACATTACTAAGTTTTTCAGTTTTTCTAAACCAACCAGCAGCAGGACACCCTACATTTCTCTGCTGAGACTTGATAAAAATCTTCAAGTTGAACATAATGAGGTAGATTTCAGTCTGCTGTTTATGATAAATAAGTAATGCAAATACAGGCTAGACAGGAAAGAAGCTGAGAAATGCCATTTTAGACATAAATTCAGCTCCTGCTTTTCAACAAGTAACTCTGTGTTACAAGACAGAGGAGTGGGCTTACTGAAAATCTGATTTGGGAAATATTGTCTTTGTTCATATGCTGACAGAAAAATATTTTATTATTATTTTGTTATAATGTCACACTATGATATTGTTGGTCCCCACCCCTTTCCAAAATAGCACAATATTCTTCCTGTCTCCTCAAGCTCTGATGACACACACCACTCCTGCTCTCCTATCCAACACAGGCCCAGTGCATGCTGAAAAAACAGGTCGGTACCAAAATCCCATGGCGTTATCTCTCTCTCAAAGGAGGGCAGTGACACATTTCTCTCTAGCCAGCTTGCCCGTTTTCCCAAAACCTGTGGTAACATTACAGTCTGTGATTTCCATCCCTCCTACAAACATGGCTACAACTGATGAACAATTTCAAAAGCTACTGGTGAACATGTAAGGAAAGAATGAGAGAAAACAAGGAAAAAGCATAAATCACATTTTCTTAGGAAATCAGGCTTAAAAAAAGGCAACTCCCTCAGCTTTTAATCGAGGAAAAATTCCTAGTTGTTTACTGAGCCAAGGAAATAAGCAGATTTTTGCAAAATATTTTTTATCTTTCTTCAACTTCACATGTAGGTTTCAAATTAAGCTTTGGAGAACTAAGGTCTGGGAGAGTTACCCAGAAACACGGGTACATGAAACAAGACTTTTTTTTTTTCCTAATCTATCTTGAGGCTTTTGGATGACTGGTGAAAATCCAAGCATTTAACATTTCTCTAGCAAGAGTAATCTGAAAAATTACATCCCTTCTACCTTAGCACACCAGCAGGACTCTACCTTCTCTGTATTCACAACCATCTTCTAAACAGCAACCTCCAAACTCCTGGAACATTGCTCTGCCAGGGTGCATGTCAGTAATAGCCAAAACTCAGCAGGGAGTCACTGACATTGTATTTAACGTGCAATGAAATATCCACCAAACACTTCAAATGCCCTTAAGTGCCAGAAACTATTATTAACTACTTCATTAAAAACTTTACTCAAACATAAAAATGGACCCTTATATTTTATTTATAACAGCAGCAGGATTCTCAGAATTTGAAATATTAAATTAGCTGTATTAATGTGTTTTGAAATATCTTTTTTATTAGGCAGCTTAGTGTCTCATACTGTCATTAAGTTCATAATTTAAGATGTAAAAATATGTATTTCCTCAGTGTTTCTAATGTAGATTAGGAAACTCACACATTAACCTCCCACAAGAGCCACTTCTTACAGGCCAGCCAGGCTCCTCTATGTTCACTAATACTTGCCCCAATGAAAAAAGTGCTGAAACTTTCTGAGATCTACCAGCTCAGCAGATAATGACATGCTTATGGGGTCTGGGATCATTTCTGCAAGCAGTGGAGATACACTCAGACTTGTGGCACTACAAGCTAAAAACTCTACAATTGTAGACGAGGGCGCTAGCACTACTACTTCCTACTACAAATCACTTAATATTCTGACATCATGCTGGATGATCAGCCCATTCCCAGGTATTCCTTCTTTTTTTATGTCCCCCAGCAGGACCACTACTATGCAACGTGGTTACTGTGTTCTGTGGCCTGCTCTGGCTGTAACAGGCAGCACAATCCCACAGCAGCACAGTCTTCACTAAAAACTAAAACAGGGCACAAAAAGGGGATTCCATACAAAAGGATCTACAATTCTTAAGTACCAAAGCCAGGGAGAGTTGCATCATTCTGCAAGACTTTTTCAAATGTTAATAGAAATGCAAACTATGGAAGTAACCATAGTTTAACATAGTAACACAGTATTATGCCTTCACCTGTTTCTGAAGGCCTAGGACATATAAGGTTAGTACTCACAATCCTGGTCCCTGTCCTTGTCGTACAGAGTGAAGCTTTTCCCATCAAAGCAGGAATAATATACTCATTTAACATGCCAGCCAGGGGAAAAAGATGTGCTCTCATTTTGTCCAACAGCACAGGGTTATGACACAGTAACCTGGAGCACAGAAGCTGGAAAGTAAACCTCTAGTCTGCCAAAGAGGGTTTAAACCATAATCTCTCAGCAGGCTCTGCATCAACCCTAACTTCTCATTTCAATGGCAATTTTCAGCATCTGAAAGCAAAAATAAAAAGTAAAGCTTTACTGGACAGAGCAGCACCAGAAGTGTGCATGCCACTTTAGGGAGAAGAGCAGCAAACAAGAGACGTAAGTCATGGGTTCCAGTTCACAATGACATTCAAAATTTTAAATGGAACACAGGCCAGAATATAGGTATGCATATCATCTCCTTTTCCCCCAAGGAAACAACTGGCTTAGTATATCTCTTTACCCAATTAGACTTTAATCATCTTGTCTGCAAGGAAAAGTGAGGTTCTCAGCTTTGGAGTTTTGGTGGTTTGCTGTTTATTTTTTTGGCTTTTTTTTTTAAAAAAAAAGGAGACATGAAGAAAATCTCTTCCTCCTCACTCCTTTGTGCTTCTGAACAAAAGGGAGAGTCACCACGGAGTTTTGGTCCAAGTCCAATTCCATAGGTGTGCCTGAGGTGCGGTTTGAACATGCCTTTGAACAAGTGAAGGCCTAATTTACAGATTGCCTAATTTATGAATAGTAAACAGATTTAGATGCCAAGATGCTTGGTTGTGATAAGATTCTGGAAGACGTGAATGAGAACAAAACTTCAGTGTTCAGCTTTGGAAAACTTTACTAGTGAAAACTTAGAAATCTCTAACATGGATAAAAATTTTATTTGGGGCTGGACACACAAAATCCATTTAAATCAATTTTGCGTCCTCCATATTATTTAATGGATCTGGCCATATACCAAAATAACATACATCAAAAACCACCTGCAAATATCCTTTTTAGTGGAACTCTGGAAGGATCTCCAAAGAAGAATGATGTCACATATATTTATTTTTAAAATCCACTTTAATTGGATCTGTCTTACTCCAAGAAGTGTTTTCGTCTGTTTTAACGAAGGGATAATAGTCTAACACCATTTATCTTGTGGTTCCAGGCTGTCATTATCAGTAAAATGACATTAGCTTCAAAACTGAAACCTTCTCACATACTCTTGAGATTATCAAACACACAGTTTTAAGAACAAAGCATTGAAGTAGCCACATTTATGCCTAATTTGGCCAAATTTTTATCATGAATACAAGGAATGCCCATAGCATCTACTAGGCTTCAAAAGCATCACAATCTAAATATAAGTCATTATCAGTCTTGAATCTCATATATATAACTAATTTTTAAGGATCTATATTAAAAAAATTAATACTATTAATGATGATGATTTCATAATATATGCAGAACATCAGTACAGAATAAGGAAACTTATTCACTGATTTTAATGACAAAATGTTAACAGCTGGAAAGAGTATAAAGTGTGCAGCTCTAAACTGTTGAAAGAATCTGTGAAACCTTCTTTCCACATACTAAATATATGACAATCACAGAGGACCAAAAAATTTTATGTATATAATTACATATTCCAAAATTTGCTATAATGAAGACTTTCTAATATATACAAGAAGTATGTAAGAGAACACTAAGACTATACATTTAAATGCTCAGGGGTGAGGTATGCCAAAATTAAAGTGGCTTTTGCACGACAAAGGAACTTTGTGGAAGCAGTAGGGATAGAGAATTCAATCCTTCAGGGCAGCTGCATTAGCCCTGAGTCTCCTTTCTCTTCCATGATTTTGCATTTCACATCTTTTAAGTCCCAAAACAAATAGTGTAACCTCTGTCAGAGTTTCAAATTATTACAGGTTCCCACTGAGTAGCCAAATAATCAACCATACTACTTAGTTCCTTTCCCCAGGTGGACCCCCCACAGAAGCCAATGAGGTACCTTCCTAACAGATATAGCCAAATCTGCTTGCACCAGAGTTACAGAGGGACACTGAGATCTTTCATTTCAGATTCTGCTAAGAGACTGAAGGTGTGCTTCCAACATGTCTTTTTATTCTGAAAGATCACTAAATACAAAATAACACCAACGCTACTAACAATAATTCAGTATTAGCTTAAGATGAGAGAAACAGTCGAATGCTTTGGCCAATATCTGCGGTCTCACACTTTTTTTCTCCTCTAGAGAGAAAGCTACTGCAAAACAGCTACTGTTCTCCCAACAGCCTGGTGACTCTCTTGGTCTTGTGCCACCCCTTCAGTGGTGAACCAGTTCATTAACACTGAAAGGTTAAAAACACTTTGCAATGTAAATAAACATTAAGTAAGAATGGCAGAAACAATTGCAAGAGACTTTGCTATGCCACTACCTACTAATATCATCAATCCTCAGAAACAGTTCCACAACTGCTTTCTCATTTGACCTTCAGTTTGCAGTGTTCACAGGGAAGGTAGTACTTAAAAAAGGCTGAAACAACAAATGAACTTTACTTTACTTGAGATCTACAAAAGTCTTTGCCTTGAGAAAAACTAACTGATTACAATGTGATGAAAAGGCACCTTTCAGCTGTAATCTCACTTCTTCTGAATTATATTTTGGGTTTTGTATTAAAAACTGTATTTGGATACCAATTTTCTATTCTAAGAGGAGAGCTACCCCCAGTCTTCACCTATAAAACTAAGCTGAAACCATGAGGCACTGACAACAAATTCTACATATCTCCTGAAGGAAAGCATAGATAAAAAAGGAGCTGCTTTCAAGTGAGGAAATTACCTAGTGAAGAAAATGACATTTTTGATTCACAACTATTTTCAACACAAGTTTATTATTTTTTAATAAAAAATTCACAACTTTACAAGTTAAGAAAAACGTTTCATATAAAGAACACGTGAAGAAGCTGGGGGGCAATACATTTACTATTATTTTATATCTTCAACTTTTTGCAGAAATTTAAAATAGAGGAGAAAAAAAAGCAAAACCTCAAAGCTCTTAAAAGCAGCAATTTATTTTGCAAGACCAATCCAACCACGAAGATTCATGACTTCTGTGAAACTCTATACTAAGAAGCTAATTAACCAACACTACAAATTAAATTTAAGATAGTTAGCACTAAGTTTTTTAATTGCTTAGTACAAAGTGAGTAAAGTTACCTATAGAAGAGATTTTGGGGTCCTTAGAAGAGCATTAGTAATGAAAACACTCTGGCTTTCCTCACATTCTTTTATTTTGCCTAAATGTGTTAAACTTTTCCATGTAAGACCATGAAGCGGAAGAAATAAAAAACAAGACAAGGCTGAATGGCACCTTAAGCTATTAAATATCAACCCGGAAGTTTGGGGGTTTTTTCCCTCTTTGAATTGTTTGTTAAGAAGTGGTAACCCTTGCCTTACCAACAAAATTCTCAGACAAAGTTGCCATATTCAACAAAAAGAACCTAAACCAAACAAATTATGTCTGGTAATCTGAAAGCAGTATCTGAAATGAGTTTGAGGAAGTGTCCTAAGCGGATACATATAAAAGTTAATAGTTTAATTTTAAAAAATTAAAAAGCAGAGTTACTTTCAAGTAGAATCCCTCTGTTACAAGAATCAAATGCTGTCCAATTTCAAATAACAGGCCCAAACCGCAAAGATACTTATAAACAAAGTCAATATCATTTCTGTGAAACTGAACATTGTGAAACAACTGCAACTGTTCATACTGAACTTTGCCAGGACTACCACAGTCGAGGTGTATTTCTCAAGTACTTCTTTCACTAGATTATTTGCTTAAACAATGCTCTTGCCTCCTGACACACCTGTTAGCCAGAGAAATTATACGGGTTAAATACAACCACATTAAAAAGAAAAAACAAAGACACAAACCAAGGTAGTTAATTTTAACCAGGATCACTTCCTCAAGCTAGCTACGGCACACAATTCCACAAACCGTTGTGCTGGTGCAGCTGGAGCAAGAAAGAGGCTGGCAGGTCAAGTCAATACTGCCGCCAAAAACATCACTTGCCAACCAGTCATTTAAAAACCCTTTTAAGAAAAAATACCTGCTTTAAGGATTTAGAGGATCAGATTCCATGACTGGCCATTCTGCCTCTACATGCAGTTTCATATTCCAGCCAAAACTATACCTGACTTTCCCTGTGCTTCTTGGTAGGTTAACTCTTACCAGCGCACGAAAACAACGGCCTTACAAAAATCTCACTGCAAATATGTTTGGCTAGTTCACAAGCACTCCTTCTCACGGAAAAAAACCAAAACATTTCCAATTTATATCGAGACCTAAAGTAGCAGGAATTTGAAAGTGAAACCAACCAGAAATCCTGATCCACCTTAACCCAAACACAAAATTGAAGTACCACGGATTTCCAATCCCTCGCTGGTCGTATTTCACACCTGCCTGCAGAGAGTATTTAACACGTTGACTTTAAGGCCGCAGTAACTCGAAAGAGGAGCGGGGGCTACTGAGAATCCCTCAAGTTTTACGAGCGTGAACACGCTGCGCTTCTCGCAATAAAGTTATCGGGATCGAAAATAAACGAGAAAAAGGAAGAAAAA
>VYXF01005266.1:423802-446173 GCA_013397295.1 Polioptila caerulea | reverse complement strand
GGGGGGGCTCGTGTGCTGCGCAGGCGCGGTGGGCGCGCGCCTCCCTGACCTCGGCTCACCTCGCCTGACCTCAGCCCGCGGCCGCGGGAAACCTTCGGGGTCGGCCGGGACAGCGGGCACCGGGCTGCGGGCCCCGAGCCGCCGGCCCAGCCCGCGGAACGGGCTCCGCTGAACGGGCTCCGCTGAACGCAGACGCTTCCTCACCGGCACGGGGAACCCGGCACAGAACGCGGTCACGCGCGCATTCCCAAAGCGGAACAAGCGGCATCCCGGGTGCTCTCCGGGAAATGCGTATCGAGGAATTTAGGGGTCCAGCGAACCCGTCCCGGCAGAGGTCCGTGGTTCCTTCTTTCCTGTGCAGAAAGCGATGAGATTCCCAGAGCGGCAGGGACTAGATGTGTTTGCCTCAACCTTTGTGTGTACGAGGCTTTTAATGCCATTCGATAGATACTCGGCGACTATTAAATATAAACCTGTTATGCCTGCAGCAGAACATTGCGGTAAACCATTTTCTGTAAAATAAAACGCTTAGGAGTAATATTGTGTGAGTAATCTCAATGCTTTCTCTCAGTTAAAAGGATTTTATTTTCCAGTTGGTACCTCAATAGCAATGTATCTAAAAGTATCTATGGAAGTCTAATTCGTGTTTATGTCTAGAACGAAATAAAGAGCTTGACTGCAAGCTGTCTCGTGGATTTCCTTTCTGGGTTACCTCTCCGGTAGTTCAGTTTCCCCATTTGATTGACAGTTGTGACCAAAGTCTTATGCAAAAATACCGTAGGGACAGGAGCTTCTTTAGCAGTAATGCTCCCAAAGAGCTAGCCATGAGCATTTCCACCGGAAGGATTCTGAAAAGCATTAGTAAAAATACTTACTTTTGTTACTGATTCATTATATTCTAGCTTTCAGTTGAGGAAAATGTGACGCAAGGAAAGCTAATAATATTGTCACTCACACAAAGGATAACACTTTTATGATGAAACGTAGTAGAGATAATAGGGTACAGCAGGAAAGGAACATCCAGGAGAAAATGTGGGAATATTTTCAACAAAAATGTGTAATTTTCAGAACTAGAATATGGCAAAGAAACCAGGAGGCTACAAATAACATCAGGCTGTGCCTATCGAATTTACCAGAAGATCTTTAGTAACCAGTGATAATTCTTCAGAGAAAGTGGGTTGCTCTGCTATCTCTTCACACCTTGAATGAATGGGAGCATAACATCTACTTACTGCAATGTTACAGCAACAAATTATTCTTTGACAAGATCAAAATAGGCAACACAGCAGTGGAGATGATACACGTTTGCTTTTTCTGCCAAAGCTGGGGCCTAAGCGAGTAGCATTTTTTTTATGCTACTTCTCTTTTGGCAGTATTTTGTAGGATCCTGAAGGAACAGGACAGCTTAGAGATGGCGTGGTGGTTTTATGAAACTGTTCTCCTCCTAGAAATAGTATTGCTCTGCCCTTGTCATCTGTGTGACTTTGCTGTGTAGTGATAGTTCTGGTTCACTCACAGGAGTCATGTGAGAGCCAACATCACTGTTAAACAATGCCAAATTAGGAGCAGCAGATCTTTTATGAATTGGGGAATGATGGGGCTGCACTGGGCCGGAAATGCAGAAATTAACCATAGCCACGTTTCCTAGAGAAATGCCATTGCCATCCTGCACGATGTACTTCAGAGCCACAGAACAGCCTCCTGCTTAGTGTGCTCCTTTCTGATCCTCGCTGGCCTGTTCAAAAGAGGATCTGTTTGAGGAAACTGCTTTTGGAACCAAATTTCACATCACTCCAGAATACTTAAATAAGGGGATGTTGACTTGAAAGCCTGTCACAATCCACACAATCCACAAAAGCAAGGTTGGCTGGCATTCCTGGAGCCTTTTCTTCCCAAGGGTATAACTGACTCAGCACCAGAAACATCTGCTTTTAACCTGCAGACTACCTTGGATTTTGCTGCTGCTTTGTCACGTCTGATGGCTTTAATTACCACCGTGTGGTCACTTTGCTTGGACAAAGAGAGGGTCAACAAGGGGGAGGTTTGGCTCTTCTCCTGCTGCTTCCGCTGTCACACACTGTGCCTGTGTCCCTTGCAGCAGCCACAGCAGTGGGAGGGAGGCTCGCTGCGGAGAGGAAACAATGCTACTTTTATAGCAGCCAGCTTGCATACTTGAAGGGCCTGTGCAATCATATCTAAAGTCTCTAATGGTCTATTTACATTTAAAACTACTAGCTAGCGTTCTAGTTTGAAGTGGCAGATAACAGCGAATAAGCCATTGTCTCTGAAATCCATCTACTCGTTTGTCTCTTTGGATCTGCAAAATAAAAGCTTCCAGCAGTGGTGTCTGCCAGTAGGTATCTACCAATAGGCTCACCAAAGGAGTAGAAAACCATATTTGAACTAACTTATGTCAGGACACATGACCTCAATTAGAATTTTTTCAAGCAATACATGTTTTTATCACATCACTGGGTTTTGTATTGTCCAGCTTCTGCTGTAATAACAAGTAACAAATCTGATACTGCAACAAATTCTCACAAGAGAAAAAGGATCTGACTTTTACTAAAGATGAAGATACACGTCAATGACAAAAATTAGAGCCAACCCAATTTTATCTCAGTAAAATATCTAACCATGAAATTGCAAAATACCTGTGCTTAGGCAATATTCTTACCACAGAATTACATAAAATCTATATGAATTCTTTGCTTTTTTCAGATCTTTTTTCTCCCTTCAAAAATAATCAGATACCTTTTTAACCTTTAAGGAGCGGCCTTTAGATCTACTCATTACAAACACCACAAAAATTTTCCAAAATGTGAATTATTTAGAAATATTTCCAGTACCTTCTGCTTTCAAATATATTCTCCCATGTTTAGCTATTCCAATGAACCTGCCTCGTATTTCACCAGTTTGTATACAAGTATTGGAGGTAAACACCTGTCCTGGTAATTCTCTATGCTGCAGTTTACAATGGCTTTGAGAAACTTGCCTTCTGGAAACTTTCAGGCCAGCAGGTTGAGGTGTTCATTAACCAGTAAACACACTGGGATACTAGAAAAGAATAAGGAAATATAATTACACTTCTCGTGCAAATGATTTGTAAAATAACTGAAGTCATTAAAACATTTGAAGAACACATTTACCTTTTCCTATAATTGGCTTCTACTTTAACTTATTGTAAGAATTGCAGGACAAATTTTATTTAGCTTCTTCCAAGGTCATTGTGATTTAAAGAGCTGTTGAAGTAAAAATACACAGCAGGCACAGTCTACAAAATAGGTTAATAAAGCCACCAGACTCTTCAAGTGCTGTGCCTCAGTTTCATTCCTCACTAAGTTTTAAAGGCAGATTTTGTCCCTTGTAGAGTTTAAATGAGATTTTTGAATCTGTAACATGCACTTTAGCTTATTTAAACTAGATTTCAGTTTAACATTTAAATACTTCTCAATTCCTTAAGTAACATCAGGGATGCCTTTGTATATTTCTATTTTGCCACGCCTTACCATGTTCATCATTTTCATAGTTACTATTTAAAGTACAATCATTATATAAACACCAAAAACCAACTAACCAATGAAGAAGACACAGAAAACACCAAAAGCAACAAGGTTCTTCTTACTCCCCTCCAGCCCATTAACCTTGAGCAATTGGGGTCTTTTGTATGTGATTGAAGTTAAATCAGCTGGTGTGGCCTGTGGACCTTGGAGGTCAAAGGCAGGTGAGACAGTTTTGTTAATAGCAGTGAAAGACTTTGGAGATACTCATACTCATCCCTGAGGTATTACAAGTTTCCTCAGAGGTTCTTATTTATGGAATGGTAAATTACAGAATAGGTTCTCCATTATACAAATTGAATGAAAACCAAGAAAGGCCTCTATTTTCTTTCTTTGGATCTTAAAATCTAAATTGCTGTAATTCTAACTGTTTCATTTGGTTATCCCATTCCTTTTGCTCCTGGAAAAAATATACTTGGTTCTTGACAATTGAGAAGAAACTCCCTCCCAAAAAACTTAAAAAGAAGGAAAAGAGAAAGCTGGTCTGAATCTAAAATGTGATTAAACGTTTCGTGCTGATTCTCAGCGCTTTTCAAAAACACATAATGGAGTTGCTAACACACAGAGAACTAATCATGGGAGTCCTTTGACATTTCTGCTGCATCATGTCCCAGCTTCTGCTACCATTAGAGAATTTACAGGGCAATCGATAACTAACAAGTGCCCCGGCTTTCCTCAGTTTGCATAGCTGAGACTTTTCCTGATGGGCTTTTGATTTGTCCAAGTCCAAGGGGAAATAAAGATAGAATAATCCTGTTAGACCACTCCCACTGAGAAAAGAAACTGTAAACAGTGGACACCACTTTCTTAGTGAAACTCAGAGATCTCAGTTGGGTTACATACATGGTGATAAGCATACACAGCAAAATAAATCTTTCATATATTTGAACAAAAGTGAACGATTAACTCTCACAAAGTGAATTAGCAAATCAAGTAGGTCAGATACTCTATGAGTCCATTCCTTCCAAACAATTACTATTTCACTAGTCTCTTGGATTTAATTTTTCTAGATTTTTTTTTGTTTTAATACCGGTTCAATTCTTTGTATTGAAGTATTCTACATCTTATGCAAGAATGTAATTACCTTGACCAATAAAGATGAATTATAACCCAAAGATTATTTGGAGCATTTATAAACTTTTTTGCATACTGCTTCCCACAACTTTCTCTTAACTTCACGTGCTTTTGCCTCCTCTGAAGACATTTCCATTCCTGCAAGTGTTGCTGCCTAATTAGAAAGTGAAAATAATAATAAGCATCCTTGGAATATTTTACTTGCATTTTAAAATTATATCTAGTGCATCTCAATTACTTAAATTATTTGAGTAACTCTTGAGCTTGTAGTCTTAAAATTTTAGAGCTAGAAAGGCTTCTATGCCAATCTTTATTCAATAATATAACATTAAAATTAATTTTCTTAATTCATCAGTATCAGGTTTGAAAAACTTGAATAACAAACAAATTGTACAAATATTTATCATTTGAGATGAAGCAAGAAAATGTTACAGCAGGTACTAAATATTTGTGTGATTCTGAATATGAGATTAGTTTAAGGAGGAATTACAGCACTTATACTAGTATTTACCAGACAGTTTTAAAATAATTAATGAAAACTCAAATGTAAAATCAGTAGATGGCAGTCTTCATCTATAAAAATATTTGCAAGGTAGAAAAGGAAAATGCTTTACTGAAATTTGTTGAACTAAAAGCAGCTATTAATTACACTAACTGAAAGCCATTATGGACCTGCTTTTCACAAATAAAAAATAATAAATGTACAGTGTTATTATACTCTAGCAACAATACATTATATTTTTGTTCACACTTTCCACATATTTATGTGAATTCTTTTCTTTCTCTGAGAGTACATTATTAGATACACTGTGTTATTCCTAGAATTATTTTAGTCATTTTAACAATTCAACAGCAGTAAGTACAGGTGGAATCTAAACAGAGGACATGTTTTGATCACATTAGATTTTTTATTTTGTGTAAACTGCATGCCTCATTTTTCTTAGTTACAACACAATCCTGGGCATAACTCAGCAGAATACCTTGTAAAATATATACAAAAATATATCTGTGAATGTCCAGTATAGCAACAATTGCTGAAGTCAATACAAGGTGCCAAAGTTTTCTGAACCCAAATTCATAAACACATTGACTCTGTATGGTACTGTAAGTGGAATGATTGGTGTAGTCCTATTAAATAGTTGAATAAGGCTGATTGTGTCACAGTTATGCCTAAGAACAGTACACTGTGTATCACAGAATTCCAGAATTGCAGCATGGCTGGGCTTGGAAGGGAGATCACCTGGTTCAAGCCTCCAGCTCAAATAGCATCATCTTTGGGCAGGCTGTCCAGAGCCATGTCCAGACAGCTTCTGACCATCCCTAAGGAAGACTATGCAGCGTTTTAGTTGGCTGCCCTCACAGTAAAAAAATGTTTCTTGATATTCAGAGGGAACATCCAGCATTTCAGTTTGTGCCCACATCCTGGCCTGGATCAGGAATAACATGGCCAGGAGGAGCAGGGAGGTCATTCTTCCCCTGGACTTGGCACTGGTGATGCCACACCTTCATCTGGGCCCTCGGTTTGGGAAGGACATTGAGATGCTTGAGCGTGTCCAGAGGAGGCAACAAGGCTCCTGGAACACAAGCCCTGTGAGGAAGGACTGAGGGAGCTGGAGGTGTTCAGCCTGGAGAAAAGGAGACTCAGATGTGACCTTATCACTTTACAACTCCCTGAATGGTGGGTGCAGTCAGGTGCGTGTTGGTCTCTTACACCAGGCAGCAGCTGACAGAACCAGAGGACAGAGTCTTAAGCTCCACCAAGGGAAATATAGATTGGATAGTAGGAAAAAGTTTTTCACAGAAAGAATAACAAAGTACTGGAATGTTCTGCCCGGGGTGGTGGTGGAGTCAGCATCCCTAGATGTGTTTTAAAAAGACTGGGTGTGACACTTGCTGCCATGATTTAGTTGAGGTGTTAGGGCATGGGTTAGACACCATGATCTTGGAGGTCTCTTCCAACCTAGTCATTCTGTGTTTCTGTGATTCTCTGGTCGTGTCATGGGGCACCACTGGAAATACCTTGGCTCTGTTTTCTTTATACCCTCCATTCAGGTATTTATCGGCACTGATTTGGTCTCCCCTGAGCCTTCCCTCAATATAGACTTCAAATGAACATTTTCCTGAAGTAAGAAATAAAAAAGCCATTAAAATATACCTTGAATAAGACGAAAACCAATCACAATAGCTGTTTATTAAGGATCCACAGCTGGCTTTTGAAACCACACAAGTTTATTGACTGGAGCCTCTCTCCTATGCAGAAAGGCTGAGGGTGTCACTGTTAGACATGCAAGGACACACACAGACACACTTTCTCATGAGAAGGCTAAAAACTATTTATTAAAACATCTGACTCCATATTTATAGCATTTCCACACAGACTAGGGATTGCAGGAGAAGGTTGACCCCTCTCCCATCCCATTGGTCAAGACAACTGCCCATCAGTTGTTTTTTACACCAAGAGAAGGTATGTAAACAACCTCATCTTAACATAAACATGCTTCTACTTATAACACCCATGTGTGAGAAAGAACTAAGAACTATGAAAAACATCAAGTCAGAAAGTGCATCAGGAAAACTGAAAAATCAGGGAAACATGAGGAATGGGCCTGTTCAACCTCAAGTGGAGAAAACTGAGAGGGGACCTGTTGACAGGACCTCTTCAATATCTATAAGTATCTGCAAGGAGGATGTCAGAGGGCGGATCCAGGTTCTTCGCAGGGGTGCCAATCAATAGCAGCNTAAGTATCTGCAAGGAGGATGTCAGAGGGTGGATCCAGGTTCTTCTCAGGGGTGCCAAGCAATAGCAGAAGAGACAATGGGCAGAAACTGATGCACAGGAAGTTCTGCTTGCATAGGAGGAAGATCTTTACTGTGTGGGTGGCCGTGCACTGGAACAGGTTTCCCAGAGAGGTTGTGGAGTTTCCCTCACTGGAGATAGTCAGGAACTGTCTGGATGCAATCCTGTGCCATGTGCTCTGGAATGACCCTGGTGGAGCTGAGGGGTTGGAGCTGGTAACCCACTGTTGTCCCTCCCAGCCTGACCCAGTCTGTGATTCTGTGGTTCTGCAGCTGCCACCATTATAGCATGGAAATTTTAATGTATGATATAGTGAAACTATAGTAATTACTGTAGTAATTCTTAACAAATTGCATTTTTATTACAGTAATATATTTAGGAACCATATTGTACCAGAAATGAGTGCTATGCTAGAAGAAATGTATTTTGCTCGTAATAGTACAATTAATTGCTTAATCAATTAAAAATTCTAAACAGTTTGATTCCAGCACTATAATACAGTTTTCTTCTTTAATGGCATGCCATCCTCATATGGGTGGCACGTACCCCATGCACAAAACATTTCTATCACAAAACTGAAGCCATGTATGATGAGATCTTGTTTTTCTTATTTTTCTTCTGCACGAGAGAGAAAAGGGATGCCCACAACAAATTGTCCGTGCTTTCTAGCTTGAAATGCACAGAAAACTCTATCCAAGACAGAAGGAAAAAAAAGGGTTCAGAACTTCTTTCTTTGACTGTTTATTCATCATTGCACAAAGTCCTAAAGACTAGCAGAAAGTGTCTTTAGTGTGGCAGTTGTCTTTGGTGTGGCAGAGTGAGGGGTACCCTTCCATCAGGCAGAGAATGAGCCCTACTTGTGTAATTTGGACAAATGTTGAGACTATAACACTTCAGACACAAAATACCAAACACACAGTGGCTCAATGCATGGTCACCTTAGCTGAGGGTGTATAACTGTGGTTTCCACTGCGGCCTCTTCAATACTTTCTCTCAAAAATCCAGCTTTCAGAGTAAATGATTTTGTTCTAACAGAACATCAAAGCAAAATATGTTGCAAACTGTTTCTCTGTGCCACCAGCAATCAGGAAGAAGTAGGACAGTAATGTGGTTGCTATCTGACATCAAAAGAATAGAAACTGGAAAAAGGCAGTTGTGTCAGTCAGCAGACATTACTATTCAAAAGAGTCTGAGTTTATTTTTCAGGAGCATGTACATGTACAATAGTGACATGTGCACTGCTAATCTGGGTAGATATCTCTCACTACACCTGTACATGTCAATAGCTTTCCTATCAGTCTCATGAAAGCCATCTTCAGCTTCCTTTAATTCTTCAAGATTCATTCAGTCATATGGTTTCACTAGAAACACAAAAAAAACCCCAAACCAAAACAAACAAATAAACAAATAAAAGAAGTCCACCATTTGTTTGACTCTCCAGAGTCACCAAACACTTTAAATGTATGAAAAGTAATAAGCAGATGTGGAACTAATGAAAGAAAAATATGTATTTATTTCAGAAATTACTTAACTGCCATAACTCTGGGTAACAGAAAGGGGGGGGGAAAAGGACTTTACTTAATTATAACTATACATGAAAATACAGAAATACAGGAGTTGATTGCTACCAACAATTCAGAATGGCAATCTTCCTTGCACTGACTGGCTCCTTTATGAAATTATGTTAGTTATCTGTACATATTAGATGTCATACTGCTTGTCACTATCTGCATTGTATGTTTAATTCAGGATCCTTTTTAAAACATCCAAGTAAAAACAATTAAATTTAACCATAAATATTGAGCAAATTTTGTTATAAGAAGTGTTAATTATTAAAATGCAGAACAAAAATAAGTGGGCAAGAACAAGAAAAGGTCTTCTCCATTTGGCTTCCTCTGAGGCTATAATTTTTTCAGCTACCTTATGAAGTTTCATTGCTCATCCAAAAGTGTAGAAGCAAGAGAAATAATGCTGAGGCCAATTCAAACCATGACTTCCAATACAATGTTAAAAACTTTAGCCCACTTCTAAACTGAATCACAGAGGCACAGAATGGTTTGGGTTGTAAGGGACTTAAAGATCACCTAGTTCTGAGTGATTAGTTGCTCTCAATATAATTACAACCTCAGCAACATAATTTAACACAATTTTGGTATGAAAATAAACTTGGAGAAGGTGGGAAGATTGTAAGGCTACCTTGTGCTTCTGAGTAGAGTTTCTTTCAGTCTCCATCAAAAGCACTTGAGTTTTCAAGTGAATTGTGATCCCAGTTGCAATTAAGTCTTCTAAATGAGAACCATAGTGCATCTGTGTTCATAATAGCTAAAAAAAGATGCCATTATATTTTAGTTGAATTAAAGTAATGATATTTCTTCAAAACATGCAACTTGTTCAAGTTCCTTTTATTAAGGGAAAAGGGATTCACATCTTTTTTTTTTTAAGACGGTGAAACACACACAAATCATAATGTATTCTGGAAAAAACAGTAGTCTTGATTGCAAACATTCTCATTAAAACAGCTCTCTGGCTGAGGGCCTTTATTTAGAAGGGAAAATTTGCTTAACAGGGTTGTTAGAGGCAATGTCTGCTGCATGCAGACACGGACTCTTTTACAGTTGAATTACATGTGGTTGTAAACATCATAACACTAGGAAACAAATAATTTTAATATGCTTTTAATATAATCAAGATAGTCAAGACCTTAACAGAATCTGTTTTAAGAATATTTACATTTGAGTGATTTCTAATTGTACATTAATTATGAATAATTTTTGTAAGGAAAACAGTATGTCCATGTACTCAGCATTCCTGCAGTTTTAGTTCTAAGTCAGGAATCTATAATCCTGAAAAATAAGATAGAGCATTAGCTGTTGATATAACACTGAGTTGGATATAACACTTAAAAATGATGGCAGTATAAAATATATTATTTTATAAAGAAAAAAACATTATAGTATTGGTCTACATTTTTACATCTTTCTAAATGGTTGCAGGCACTGAAATTAAATCCTGAAGTTTGCACTTGGCTTCAGTGTGAAATTTTTATCTTCCTAAGATAAGGGAATTACCTTCAGGATGCCAGTTTATTTTCCATCATTCTTTTGACAGGTAGTTGATTCAGTTATTTCTTAGATGTGCTAACCATCACCAGTAGTTTTCAAATTGTTTACAAACATGGGATATTTTCCATTTCTTGGTGCCTGAAACACCTCTGTGCTCTCTGTTCTAGGAACTGAATACCTACAGCTTCTGTTTATACATCTAAGTGTATTTAACACATCTGGGGAAAGTTTGTGGGTGGAAATCTAAGCCAATTAGACAGTTAAAGGCTTTCTGAGACAACTTCTCAACAAAAATGTAATGGTCTATTTGGATAAAAATGAACTAATTTACATGTAGGTCATAATTAAAAGCATTAAATAAATACCTCCTTAGCGAAAATCCACTGATCTCCTTCCATTACGTGGCTGAAAGACAAATATTCAGTAAGCTATATATTCTATAAAACTGACAGAATTTAGTAACAAAGCCCCAGACAACTCGGTGTGTATAGAAATTGGTGAATTTCTCAGTAGTGTCATTGTGATTATTATCAAAGATAGACCTAAGATAAGTTATTGTTTAATCTGTATCTACCTCTGGAGGAGAATTATACTCTAAAATTTACTGCATATTGATTGAAGATCAAATTGTTTATCTTGTGTGATTTTATAAGGGGGAAAAAGCCATAAGAAGTCACTTCAAGAGATCATTAATCCTTATTCTCTTTGCATTTTCTTAAAATGTGCTTTCTGATTGTTGTTTTTATTGCATTATAAGTATTTGTTGCTACTAACAAATAAACACATCATTATCCATGACTTTCTTTTTTAGACTGTATTTTTTGATACAGGCAAGGACTTTCTCCCTTTTCACTGTTTTTCAGAAATATTTTGCGCCAGTGAGGGACTTGATACAACTTCTACTAAAGCTGATAAAAAATTTCTTCCTGGGTTTAATAAGGATTTGTCTTTTACTCTGGAAGCATGAATGCACCATTGTTAATATAAACCATAACTTTGGCCTGTCATAACAACTCTAAGGATCCAAGCCTAATACATAAGAAATGTAACTATACAAATCTGTGGTCTTTTCATTATAATTACAAAATAATTTAGGTTGCAAAAAGACCTTTAAGATCATCAAGTACAATCCTAGCCACATTTTTATTTAAAGCCATCAGCCACTTTCTTATTTAAGTAGAAATACTAACCAAAATCAAGAGAACTATTCAAACGTCTGACTTGCTGCCTTCACAGTTTTTCTAAAGTGAAGTAAAAAGGCTCTATGGTGTAAAAGATGAACGCAGTAGATTCAGTCTCATGAGCATTTCTGTATCTGGTTTCTTACCTTACTGGTCAAAACAGAAGGAAAATGGCAAGGTCAGACCTAGCACAGTGTGTAAGCATGGGGCCGTGGTCATATCGTGTGCAAACACACCCTGTTGAACAATGCTTTACGAAGATTTTCCGAGATGCCATATTTTCTGGAGCTTTCTCTGACAAACAGATACAAAATAACCAGTGGCTTCTTAAGGCATGGGATGGTATCATCCATGCCCAAACCTAGAAATATGATTTTTTAAAAATTCCTACAATGCCTTTATTTTAATACAAAGAAATGTCAAGAGCAGACCTGGAGATGTCCTGTAGGGTGGAATGCTCTTACTGAAAAAAGTAGCCTCAATCACAGTAATTCTTTCTGTAACTCAGTTATTTCTCTATTTTTTTTAACACTCACCACAAAACAAAAAGAAAAAAAATCCAAAAAACCATACCCTGTAGAAAAAGTATCCTCTGCTTTGAATCACTCCAGGTCCTTGAATTTCTTCCTGGAAAAAAAAAAAAGTTTTAAATTATATCTACAGCTGTAAATTAATACGTACAGAGAGATTGTTTATGTATATATAAAAAATATTTCTTCAGTACTACATACAGTCTTACTCCTTAAATGCTTTATGTGCATTTCTCCATGTCAGTAGCACAAAGTTCATGTTGTCATGTAGAAATAGCAGAGACATATGAATGGAGCCAAATTCCACCTGAAGTTTTACCTCAGCTCAGATTGCTTTTGAATGGTAATAGAAGTGATATACAGCCTTTGCCTCTGATTTTTCAGGGTTCATTACCCAGGCACAACAAGAGAGTCTTCATGACAGCAGAGTCTCTAAAGAGAGAGTTGCTTTTTGCATCTTGCAGGAGGACAGAAATACAAAGTTTAAATATCAGAAAAACTTGGGCTGCTCATAGGAATGAGACCCCAGACTGTTCCCAGAGATGTACCATAACCAGGTCTCTCACAAAGAGCAGTGCTTGTGATAGTCTACCCTGTCTATCTACATACAGGGTGAAACAGCTGCCCAGTGATCCATACAGCAGAGAAGGCAACAAATGATGGAGAAAATAGAAATTCCATTTAAATGCAACAAGTACAAAGCATGAAGTATCCAGTTGCTTTAATGAGACCTTCATGGTTAGAGAACACATGAGCTTAATCACAATGTTTTATTTGCTTCTGTTGGTATCAGATGGGAGTGATGTGTCTGTCCTGCAGGTGGGGAGACAGTAAATTTGAAAGACAAAATAGTGTTATGCTTACCAGAACATAAAATGAAGATGTCTTTTTGCTTAGCAATGAGGGTATTTCTCAACTAAAAACTGGGGTGCAGTGATCTCTTGGGTAAGGTGAAGTGTCATAGAAAGGAATCACACCATGCTCTGTTCTAATGCTATGAGAATTGTATAAAACATTATGACTCCCATCATTTCCAAACTATAGAAGTAGATTCAATCCAGGGAAGCTTTCAAAGGAAGTACAGTTTAAACCATACATAATTTTTCATTTTAATTCTGACTTCAGTTCATCACATATAGCATTATATTCAGTTTCTTGTTGTACGTAAAACATCGGTATGATTTTTATTTCTATTGTTCTTCTCATTCTAGTATTATCTGTATTTGAAACACTCATCTTGGATTTATAATCTGATCACTACTATAATTTATTATATTTCAAAAGGGTAAAATTTTTTCTGTACATTGCCATTTGAGTCTTATGGTATTCATATGTAATTTTTTCTATTTTTTCTATTCAATGTGTGAAAAAATCTGAAAAGAGGAACAGAATAGGCAGCTGTTGAAAGATTAAGAAATTCATCCAGAACAGAAAAGGAATCAAAAGTACAATTACTAGTGAAAAATTGTGATTTATGCTAATGTCATTTTTCTGCTACAACCAGACACTTCTTGAATATTACATGTTCTTGTTTGAGTTCATGTAAGATGTTTGGTATTAGAAAACAGCTGAAGCTAAGAATCTGTCATTTTTATAACACTCACCTTCTAAATTTCTAAGGATTTGGAGAAGTTAAAAAAAAAAATACCTGCTGTAATAAATATGCAAGTTTATTCAAAAACCTGCATATATATGTACACAGAAAAAAAAGTATTGATGAAGATGTATAATTATTTAGAGCTTTATTTTAATGCCTGCCCTCTAGAAGGTATTTTGCTCAGTCCCTTATATTGACTAGCCAGAAAAATGCTTGAGTCTTCGTTCTTAGATCATATCTTATCAGGCAAGTTGTAGCTCAAGAGGAATCAAGGCTGTGAAAAAATCTGATGTTATTTCAAATTGGGGAGAAAGAATGAATTTAATAGACCATGCTTCCTCCTTCACTCATCCACCTTTTCAATTCCTTATCTAGTCAGTGAGAGAGGTGGATGTGTCTATGTACAGCAGGTTCTGTTTTTCTTCCCAATATGAGGAAGAGAAAAGCAACAGCAGCAAGATAACCCTTCCTGAAGCACATTCTGTGACACCAACATTTGGGTAGCCCAACCAAAATATATAAGCAGAAAGGTCTACAAAGGCATATTTAGAAAAGTTAGTGAACCACAAAGTGTGAGAACATAAGCATGCAGAGTTTGAGTTTACATACGTCCAGTTTGTATCTCTTCAGTCTTCTCTCATTAAGCTGAGGAACGAGTTGCAGTAAAGGATGCAGGACAGACGACTGAGAGGACACGAGCACACACACATGAGCAACAGTGAAATTTGGCCCTTATGATGCAAGAAAAGTCTCTTTCTGCAGTATTAGCTCGTGGACCAAACATGAACCAAAAAAGGACTGAAGACTGAGAAACTTATTGACTTTTGTTTTTTTAACATTTTGACTCGACAACAAACAGGCATCAACATTTATATTTACACTAGACAGGGTGATGGAGGAAAAAGCTATGTATCCTCACCTTTACTCATTGAAAGTTCAGAACCATTTACAGACTCCTGGAATTATTCAAACTTTGACCTGTCTCTATGAGCAGTACTGAGACTATTTCCATACAGTATTCCTGCTGACACTTCTACAATTTTTTACTATGAAAGTTAGCAGCTTCAACCTCTGTTGTACTGAAAAGTTAATTTTACTTCAAAATAAATGGCAACAAAAAGGATTGCATTTTTTTGCTAAAGAACAGTATACAGTAGAAATCCATTCTCAAGGGACATTTGTAACCATAGCACGGGTCACTCTATCTGAGATTCCATCATGAAATTCCTTGTGTTCAACAAGACTTTAATCTTGCAGACAGCCTAATTATGCACAGTGGCATTGTGTGCAGCCTAAGTGCTCACCCTGGAAAAGCACAACTATGTGGGATTTTGGAGAGAGGTCCACAGGAAGATATAAAGTATAAAAAAACTGTGTTCCATTAACCAATTTAAACCTTCATCTCATATAAATGTAATTTAAAAAAAAATACATTTTTGCTACAATTCTTCTTAGAAAAGTTATGTAATTAAGAGGCTTATAATATATGGAGTAACCAGAGTTACCGAAGTGTTATTGTACTTAATAGGTAAAAAGAACTTGCTTATTTGTAGTCAATTTTGTGCTATCTACCTAAGTTAGGAAATATGGGATCGTAATACCTAAAAAAAGTAGGAGTCTGATGTGACAGAATTAGCTAGCTGTCCACTTGGGCTCTGTCTTGCAGCCAGTGGAGAGAGCTTATACAGCCAAGGAATGATGGATCTCACCTAAGTTAGTATCTCTGAGAATGGCTAGAAAATAGTCCTCTGAACAGCTATACCAAGAGAAGTGAGAAAGAGCTAATCTCTGGGGGCAGCTGCAGAGGTATTCAGGATGGTTGTGCAGTAACCTTTTCAGCAGGAGCAGCAGCAGAAATAGCTCGTTTCACTGTGCCTTAATTGCCATTAAAGCCTCCAAAGTAGCTGTAGCATGAAAACATTGACACCACTATGAGCAATATCACTTTCTAGGACATACACCACACATCTCTGGAGAAATGTAAAGAACAAGGCAAAAATGGACATTGGCATGATTGTTAAGAAAAAAGAAAATATGAATATGTTTAACTCTCTCAAAATCCTATGGTGCATAGTTGCATACAGATAACAGAGTACGTTTGCTCTTCAAAAACAAGAATGGATCTCGTACTTGCCTTGTTGGTTTATGAGAATACTTTTACAGCAACAATTCTTGGCCATGGTTTAAACTACGTTTTTAATTCAAAATGTAATCCAAAGTCCAAGTGAGACTTAAATACTATTTTGCCTGCTACGTATTTATGTCATGTGCAAATGAATTAATTCAGTTTAATTAATAATTAATAAAAATGCTTCAAGAGTATCTAATAGTTATGGTCATATTCTCAGGTCCTGTAAGTCCACATTGTTTCACTGCATGTGCTATGTTCCAATACCCCAAAAAAATTACTTGATCTCATTCTTAAAATTTGAAACTCTAAGACTAAGATTCAGTTGGGATTCCATGAAAGTTTGGTTAAGTTTGTTAGATTTTTTTTTCCACACCTGTAGGTTACTTATGATCCTCTCCCATATTATTCAGACACCTTCTGTACTGTAAACATGCAACTCCCAGTCCTGAGCTTGCTATACATTTGGAGAGGCTACTCCAAAAAGGAATATTGCCTTGGTCTTACACACAAGCACACGTGTACTCACTCATAAGGAGGTGCTACGCCACTTACCATGATGTCTGAGTTGCCCGAGTCATGAGTCTTAGAATAATGAAATAAGAACTGTTTGAAAAAATTAAAAGTGGAGTTTTACTACAAAACAGGGCAAGAGTTTCATTATTTTCTTGCCATTTTATATGTAGGATATATATAGACATCTTACCCTTTTGGTGTTGGCTTTCTCATCTAAACCCTGTGGGAATAATAGTTGGTAGAAAGACTTTTATTCATTAAAAAAAAAAGAACAATGGATCATTTTGATTAAATACATAATATTTTCAGCACTGTGTTGAAATATCCTTCTTCCTTGGCAGGTTTTTTATGTCTTTGCTTATCAATATAACTAATAATTTCAAACTCTGTAGAGAGCATTGATTACCCTGCCCTAGAAGAGTTAGATGTGTTAAGCAGATGTTCCCTTGTTCACCCCCAGACTCTCCTAAGTAAATTTCATTATCTGTTGAGAATTCATAGTTTTTCTAATCTAGAGCAATAAAAGAACCTAACACCTTGTACCCAACCTGGAGACAATTTTCCAAACATTGAAGTACCCCTCTTGGGTTCACAAGGTGTTACATTCTGGCACATGGCATTTCAGAGTAAACACTAATAGAAGTACTTCCAGTGCTGAATGACACTTTGCATACTGGGTCCTCAGAATTCATTGTAGACAGTGGCACAGTGAGAGATCTGGCCTCAAAAATGCTAAGCAGTCTTTTGTGTGTATTACCTCTGGCTTCTGGAGAAATCCCATGACAAAAAAACAAAGTTCTTCCAGTGTACTGGACACCTAATGCAAGGAAAACAGGCACTCAGGTATGACACTTCCAATTCTATTATGTATAACAAGCAGTATCAAAATAGTAGAGTCTGACTCACCTGAGGCTGAGAATCTGCAGACAGGTAAGCAGAACATGCATCGCCTATCTGCAAGAGTTTACACAGTTTTTTTAAGAAGTCAGAGTAAGTAATAAAAACAAGTGAAATACGCATATTTTCAGAAAGAGGTAAGTGCAGCTAATGTTATGGTAAGCTTGCCTACTCTAAGGCATCCTTATATGTCCATTCATTAAATACTTTGCATTCAAAGGAGGAAAGGCTCTTAACCACATAAAAAAAAAAGAAAACAACAACAATAACAAACTCATACTTGTTTGATCTGAACAAACATACATGTCTGTGACCTTTATTCTCTACCCAGCACACCCCTCTTAACTGCAAACTTCTCAGACTGTCATATTTTAAGTTACAGTTGTAAGTATCTGGGCTATGAACTATGAACTTGAATCTCTTCTGCAATATCTTTGAATTATACCAAACCGTGAAGAAAATGACAAAACTACAAACACAACTCTTTCAACTGGATTATGGCATCCCTACAGGAGTATGACACATCCATCCCTTGAGTGATTATGATATGTGCTGGCACACCTTAGGAACACCAGTCAATTTGTGCCAGAAGTTTCCTAAACACTGTGTGAAACATCACTACTATTTGTCTTCATCAGTCTTTCAAAGCTGTCTTCATTCATGATCTTTTCTAGGGAGAAGAAACAAATGATTCCTACCCATCCTCTCCCTACGGTTCATAACCTTGTATTAATTACGTCCTCCTTCTGTCTCTTTTCCAAGATGAAAGAATAATGTAATACTGACTGAGTGGAGTTATTAATAGAGAAGTAATAAGAAATAGAATAAAAGGTATTTGAGTTCAGAGAAATAATATTACCAGCTCTGAAAGCTCTGAGTATTCTGTAAGGAAAAGTCTCCAGCAATGCAACTGTAGTTGCACAATTTAATAACAATGACAAAAAGTAACTTACAAATTTACTAAAAAACTTTGAAGTTGTATCAATAGTTACCTTCACCAGTATATGCTATTTTTTTCCATGTAATATTTGGTAGTGTTAGAAAAAAAATCTTTGCCACTTGTGTTGTTTACATTCTGCATAAGAAACATAGTGGGTTTTGGTTTTTTTTATAGAGCAGGCAATACAATTGTTCTTGCAATTGTTTTATAGATAAAAAGCCCTAAGCAACACACATTAGCAATGAAAACATTAAAGGAAAAAAGAAATTAAAAAAAAATGTTTATCTGAGCCCTTCAGGACAGGAGATGATTCATTTCTCCAGAGACAATCTATGAGAAAGCATTAGCAGAAATAGTGGGAAAAATTATAGCTCACAGGATTCCCTTTTCAAAAAGGTTTTGTTGGTAACACATCCTCTCCATTCTTTTTTTCCTTCATCTTGCATGTGTTTGAGTGTATTAGTTCAGCTTCACTACTTTCAGAGTAAGAAAGCATAGAGGAAGAAGTCAGAGATGAGTGAGATAAAATCAAGCTGAAGTAATTTTGGAAGCTTGTGTTAAAAAAAGGGCTGTTTTCTCTTAGAGATCGTTTGTGTTTGGGCTTTATTTGTTTATTTACTTGACGGAGGGAACTAACATAATTCAGTAGCAGAACAAGCCAGAGACTGCTTTATGTTCAACACAATGGTATCTTTCAGCTAAAACCTTTTCAGACAAGGCAAGGAAAAGTCACTATTCCTGTTAATTCCTTTTAAAAAATTAATAGTTTCTATCTTTTATGCATCTTCTCCAAAATTTTCTCTCCTGGCTCAGAAAGGTGGCCTGAGGGTAGAAGATTGCAAGTTGCTTGGGGTTGGTTAAATAATGTAAAGAAACAAAAGGAAGTAAGAGACAAGTAAAGAAAAAAAGCCTTAGTTACAAAGTTCTCAAATTTATAAACTTAGAGCCATTCCTGGAACATACTAGATTTATTTAGAGGCAAGATTTCTCATGAATGATCCACTGTAAAGTAGCAAAGAGTCAAGAATTATTATTTGCACTTTATGAAACCCCAGTGAACTAGTATGAGTGAGTAGATTGATTTAGAGCATATAACTATATATCTAATTCTCTTTCTTTAGACCCTTTCCAGTCCAGCATAATTCTAGTTCTAATGGTAACTTTTATATTGTTTCTATTACAAAATTTTGCAAAATTTAATATCTTATGCATGCTGTTTTCTTCGTTGAAATCAACAGGACCTTTGTCTTGGTTTCCAGTCACCACAGGGACAAACCTTACAGCTAGCAAATCTTATCAAGACATGCAGAAATGTGTAAAAAGCTTTTAAAGTCTAATATGTAAATAACTCATTTTCCAGCTACCCAACAGACGATTTTTTTCCAGGTGATAAACATCACTAGGGGTCATTCAAGTGCCCACCTGGAATAGGTTAGGTTTTGAGTCACTATGTCCAATATGAACTGTGGGGAAATGACAGTAAGCAGAATGTCTCCTGTAATGGTCTCAATCAGAAGAAATTTACTCTCTGCATCTGCCCCCCTGATAAGTCACTTATTTCCAATGTTATCAAAAGCCACTAAACTAAATGTCAACACAACAGCTGACAGTTGCAGCAATCCCAGGGCATGCGAGTTGCAGGATAAAACAGACGCACATGTTATGCCCTGCCACTCCATCTGTTCCAAAAGGGCAGGGAAGAGCCTGTGTTATCACAGGCGTCACACTCCAGGGTCAAAACAAACGTTCATTTCAGAGATGAGAGTGGAAGTTGTGATACCAATCGGTAGGCAAATGTCAGAGGGGCTAATGAAAACAGTACATGGTCCTTTACCTGGTAAATTGAGAGGCTAGGATGGGATGGAACAGTGTGCCAGGCACGTGTGCAGAACAGAGAATGCAAGAAGCAAGACTGGATGAGTTCAAACAATTCCTGAGTATCATGTACAGACTATAAAACTATCAGATGGGAGGGACACTGATGCTTGCAGGGACAGTGCCTGCCTGGTCATTGACAGTTATCAAACACAGCTCTCCATTGAGACAAGACAGTCTCTTCTCAGAATGACATCTCAACACTTAGTCCTGACATCCTCCTGAAGCAATTTTTCAGAATACCTGGAAAATTAGATATTTCACCTCTATGCCAGGATAGGAGACATACAGGAAGACATACTGGAAGGAAACACAGTTGAACTCTGTGCAAGAGAAACACACTGGATAGTGAGGTAGGACTGTAGCAAGGATGGGCACAGAAGAAATGGGAGGATACCACAGGCAGATGTTGCTTACCTCTTTCAACAGCTGCAAATCCTCATCTGATTCAAGTGCTTGGGATGGCATTGGTGCACCTGGAAGCACAAACCCTGCTTAGCAATGCTGTGCAGCAAAGGTCATTTGTATGTGTCCCTTGTCAGACATACCTAGCACAACTATTAACTGCAAAGTCCGAGAGCTGCTTGGTCCAAGCAAGCTTGTGACCCTGGGTGCCCAGTGGTTTGTGCAGTAGTTTTTGCCTGCTCTATTTCAGTATCACCACAATACACTTTTTCACGGGTTCACAGCAGATATGGACACTCACATGTCTGGGGAATAAACAGTGTGGAAGTTACTCTCACTGAGACCTGCTCAGAAAAGCACATTCCATTTCCTACAACCTCGAGCTTTCTGAGAACTCTACCCACCTCCTGTGCATGCACTGTGAGTTGAGGATTTGCCTTCTTGTATGCTACAGCTGCAGAATTAAACATTCACTATGTAATGTACGACTGCATATAAATAGTGCCCATGATGTGAACCTGTTGTTTTGAGAAGCTGATAGACAGCACATGTGTAAATGGATTTGTTTCCTCTGTCTTGTATATGTGATATAGAAAATCTTTTCTCTCTAGAGATTAAATGTGTTCTTAATTGCATAATGATGCAGCGAAGCTATGCTTAACTTGGGGCAGCTCCTTTCTCTATCTCTATCCACCCAGGCTGCAGACATGGAATTCACTGTCCCAGCATCCCTTCTAGCTCAATGTCCAGAATATCCCTCTAACCACATTGTTATTTTACCTGGCAGTGTATTTCTGATAGCAGTGTATTGTTAGAGTCCCTGTAAATAACAGAAATGAGCACCACTGAACTGTGAGTACATCAGACACCACACAATGGTATCAGTGAGGGGGTGTGCTGTAACTCCCAGGGAGGGAAACTGGTGCTAGACCTCTAGACCTAGCTAGGATGTCCAGTGAGCAGGGAATAAATGCCCATCATGTTGTTTGTTTTACATTTACCCCTAATAACAATAATCACAACAGTTCATCCCAATGAATGGAATGGGATGGATTTCAAAACCACTTTCTTGTACTAACACAGACATCAGGTGACTAATAATTATGGATGCTTGCTTTGCCCCAAAAAAGAATTAAGAGAGGCTCTTAATTTCACACTATATAGAACTGGGATTTTTAAAAAAATCTCTGAGTTGTTCACATAAAAAGGAAATTGATTTCCAATTATTTATTTCATTTTGAAGAAAAATGCCAAATAAATTAAAGGTGCTACAGTTGTCTTACGTTGTCTTCTGCTCTTAAATGAGTGTATTCCACCTGGAATACTACCTGGGATTAGTATCCTAGCTAAAAGTGTGGAACAGCACAACGCTTCAAATTAGCACACCTTCCCCATCAAAGCATTGCCTGCCCATCTCTGAACACTGCTTCTGCCATTGACTGGCTCCCGAGGCTTTTCAGGGAGAGCTAAAGAAATTCATTAGCATGAATTAGTAAACCTTAGGGCAACAAGCAGGAAAGCCAGAATATGATAACTTTCTCCTTTTTCTTGGCCTGTTGCATAAACTTTTGAGTTTATGCATTATCTTCAGAGAAGATAAATTATTTCACCCACTCCTCTCTCCTCTACATATTCTGAAATTTTTATTTCATGTGCAATCTCATCTGTTTTGTGCACGTAGGACTGTGTTCCTCCATCACCCCATCCAGAACAGGGCTGCAGTACCTACAGGACTTTGTTCATTTGCATAACAGCACACACAGTGAAATGTTAAGGTTTTTTTGTAATATACACAAAATAACTATAGGG